>BGZK01001568.1:0-132248 GCA_005406025.1 Eumeta japonica
AATAATGCAATACGAAACATGGGTTTGTTCCAGAACATCGCATATTCAGATTTGCAAATGTTTCCGCCCGGACGGACGTTTAAAAAACATAGATTCGACGTTGGTGAGGCACAAACAACAGGAGGTCGCATTAATATTAAAAGTTTTCGAGTGTTGCGAAGTGACATGACAACATATCCTTGAACAGAAATAACACGATGCATCTGCGATTTCATCGTATTAACATAAGCAGGCCAGTTAAATGCATAAATATATAGTTTCTTCCAGAAAGATTCAAACTTTCAATCGTAACGATATTAAACAATAATCAGGGATTATTTTTTATCTAAAGCATCCACAATTAGAAAAATTTAATTTTACATATATTTTTTAGATACATGGTGATATTTAAAATGTTTAGAACTGGCCACTTGAAAACTGTAAAATAAAAACATGTTTGAATTTTGAAAACCGAACTCTTTGCTAATCTTATTATGTATATTGCATTCATCTTTCTTGTTTGTTTTGACAAATAGGTGGCAAAATAAAAAAATTGTTTGTCCAACATCAACAAGTTGCAACAGATTCCGGTTAACGTTTCATGATGAAGCTCCATCCCTTGCCACTGTTTGTAACTGGTTTAACGAGTTCACATGTGGTCAAACTAATCTGACTAACAATCTGGGTAAGGTACATCTTTCTGCGGCGACGACCGAAGAGTGCTGTGCGACTTGTGATAGAGACTGGCTAGAGTGAAAATTCGGTCAATTGGCATCGGCATGAGACAAGTACACAAAATCCTTCATGAACCTTTAGCGGCCAGGAAGTTTTGTACTCGGTGGATGCATCATAATTTGACTGAAGCTCAAAAACTGTGTCTTGTTAATTTCTGTCTCAAAATAGTGCAAAGATTTATAGGTATTGACTCAAATGTCATATATGACACAGTTACAGGTGACGCAATCTGGATTTATTGTTATGAATTTCAGATCAAAAGGCAGTATGTTCAGTGGGTGTTTCCTTTAGGGCAGTTGCCTACTAAAGTAAAGTGAGATCGAAGCGCCGGAAAAAAGATAGTGGCCTCATTTTTTTAGAATAATCTGTCATTATGCTACAATTATTTTAGAAGATAAAAACGGTCACTGCAAACTGGTACATTAACAATTGATTGCCTCTTTTTTTGGAAAAATTCGGGAAAACGACCACGCAGCAGGATCGTTCATCTTAACTTCATCATGACAACGCCTCACTGCATACCGCCAGACAAACAGCTAACTGTTTGGGACGTTAGGCAGTGGCGGCGTAAGGCGTGGGCGACGTGGGCCACCGCCTACGGCCTCGCGGTACAAGGGGCCTCGCGCCTCCAAAATTTATATTATGCATTGCTTAAAAGACATGCTTACAAGCGAGAATAAAATAAAAACTATATATAAATTATTTATTATATAATTATTGTGTTATGAAATATGTTTTGTCGGGCAACATTTTCTTACGTTGTGTGTAACTATCGCGATTCCGCCGCCCGTGCGCCGCTGCTCTGTGGCCGCCGCCTGGGAATCCCTGTTTTATTTGTTTACTTTCTTTACTAGGAAGCCAGCCAATCAAATCAAAGTAACAATGCAGTCGCTAGGCGCATAACAATAGAAACGTAATTCAGTCAATATTCTTTTGTTTTATGGCTGCACGTACCTACCTATTTTGAAAAGACTAGTGCGTTCCATGTTTTAATAATATTTAGTGAATAAATAGATACCTAGTGTGTTAGGTATATTGATTGCCTGATCCTGTAAATAAGCTGAACCAAAATTTAAAACAGTGACTTAGAAATAAATTGTTTTGTTTTTTCTGTTTTATTCCGGTTCCTGTACTTGTCTAAGGTAAGAAATAATTAATCCTACTATGCTACTAATATTATAAATGCGAAAGATTGTATGGTTATTTATTTGTTTGCTCAATCACTCAAAAATTACTAAACGGATTTGAAATTTGGCACACAGATAGCTTATAGTATGGATTAACACATAGGCTATAAATTATTCCATTCAAAGTTTCCGTGGGAACGGGTCTAGAATGTTTTACCAATTTTATGCAGACGAAGTCGCGGGCGGAAAGCTAGTTGGTAATAAATAAATACCGCAGTAATTACTTTAAAATATCAAAGCTTTAACGGTAAACAACGTAAGTATCAACTTTTAAGTTTTATTAAATTTAGGTTTCACAACATGTATATAAAACCGCAATTTTAAAACTATTGCTTTTGTTTACAGTTTACGGATACGATATTATCGACATGTCCGGCCGAGATCGAGATATTGGAAGAAAATGGGAGTCAGGATCAGCAAAGAGAAAAGAAAAGCTGAAAGAACTGCATCCAACCAGGCTTTGAGTTTAAATATGATGAAGTTCCTCAACCAAACTGCATCTGGTAGTACTGTACCATCTGAATCGATAGCTTCTACTTCTACCCAACAAACGTCCGAGATACCGTTGGGCAATGCTCCAGATGCACTGAGTACCGAGCGAACTTCAGTTAGACGTAGAGTTAGGATCATGCTCTAGCCAATCAAAATGGACACTGAAATTCTTGTGCTGTCATCAAGTAATCAAGAAGAACAGGTTTTAGATTCTCCAATTCGCAGCGACGACGCCAGTGCCATAGATCAACAAGTACTTGATAATTTGGATCCGGGATTTTGGAAGTTTCCCATAACGGATTCACAGCGTCGGGACATAGTTCAAAGCGGCCCCACACAGCAATTAAATGATGATGAATATTATCCCAAAGGTGATGATCAAAGACACTTTTCAATTTCTATTTCTCGAAAAAATTAAACAACGGTGAAACTCAACATCGTCGCTGGTTAGTTTATTCCAATTCCCAAAATAAAGTTTACTGTTTCCCATGCAAACTATTTGGCAATTCACAAACTCAGATGGTGCAAGGTGGATGTTGTGATTGGAAACATTTAAGTACAATTTTACATAGACATGAGAATACCAAAGAACATATGGCACATATGTTCCAATGGTTAACTTTAGAAAGGAATAAATCAAGGCAAAACAATAGACCAAGAAAACGAAAGGCTAATACGTGAATCTCAAAACATTGGCACAACTTGTTAGAGAATAATTGACATAATTAATTTTTAGCCTCTCATAATCTTGCATTTAGAGGTCACAGAGAATCTCTCAAGACAGGTGACGTTAATAGGAATTCCGGTAATTTCATAGATTTATTTAAATTGATATCAAAATTTGATCCTACTTTACGAGAACACATGAAGCGTATTAGTGACAAACAGCTTTCACACAATTATTTAAGTCATGATATTCAAAATGAATTGATCATATTGATGTCAAAAGCAGTTCTCGATGAAATTGTTCGTAAGGTTAAAGAAGCAAAGTATTATTCTTTTGCTCGATTGCACTAGAGACTGTAATAGAGTTGAACAAATGTCGGTTATCTTAAGATTTTGTGATACGTCAACTGGCACAATAGTCGAACATTTTATGGGATTTCTAGCTGTTACTAAGACAACTGGAGAATATTTAGCCAATGCTATACTGGAACACCTAGAAAAATACGACTTAAACATTCAAGACTGCCGTGGCCAAGGTTACGACAATGGTGCAAATATGGTAGGTGTAAATACTGGAGTTAAAACTCGAATATTGAATATTAACCCTAGGGCATTTTCACACCTTGTGGCTGCCATAGTTGGAATCTACTGTTGGTGGATGCAGCGAACTCATCTGTGGCAGCAAAACTTTTTGGTTTCATACAAAAAATTTATTTGCTATTTTCAAGTTCAAGCAAACGCTGGGATTTAATAAAGGCAAATTAAAACTTACTATGAAACCTTTATCAGATACAAGATGGGAAAGTAGAGTCGAAGCTGTGAAGGCCGTATTGCAATTCGATGAAGTGATTGAATGCATCGAAAGCTTAAAAATCAAACTGAGCAATCAGACACTCTCAGTGATTGCGATTCGGTACTAAATGAAATGTTAAGTTTAGAATTTATCGTATCTTTACATGTGTGGTATGAGATATTATCGCGTGTTAATATGATAAGTAAATTATGGCAATCGGTACAAATTCATTTAAGCGTTGCTCTTGAACATTTACACACATTTGTGAATGGATAAAAGAGTATCGGAAACTGGATTCGAAAAATCGCTGTCTGATGTTCGGAAATTTACTGAGAAAGCTGTTATGACCTGCCAAAGGAGTTTAGGAATAAAAGAGTAGCTAAAAGAAAAGGATGTTCGAGTATGAAAGCAGCGATCAACCTATACAGTCTCCTAAAATGCGGTATCAAATAGATTTTTTTACGCCATGATTGATTCTATAATAACCAATATGGAATTAAGATTTACGTCTTTAAATCAACATTATAAAGATTTTGGTTTTCTCTATGATTTAAGCAAGCTAAAAATATGCCAGAGGAGCAAATATTAAAACACTGTAACGATTTACATAACGTCCTGTGTGTGGGTGAGAGCAGTGACTTCAAACTGAATTATTTGAAGAATTAAAGACAATGATCCCAAATTTACCCAACTTCATTATAGATGTGAAACAGCTGCTGTCATATATAACAGAAAATAGCTTGAAGGAAATTTACCCAAATATATACATTGTAATCCGAATTTTATTAACAATTCCGGTAAGTACGGCCTCTGCTGAAAGGAGTTTTCGAAATTAAAGTTAATACAAAATTATTTAAGAAACACAATGGGCCAGGAAAGACTTTCAGCTTTGGCTGTTTTATCAATTGAATCAGATCTGGCATCTAGGCTAAATTACAAACAATCATTAAGAATTTAGTAAAGTTAAAAGTAGGAAATTTCTGTTTCTTTAATAAAGAAAATACGAATATTTTAAAGATAGGTTAGGGTGGATAGATTAGGTTAGGATAAGTACTCTTTAAGAAATGTATGTTAGTAGAAATGTTTTTTTTTTCTAGGTTAGTGTAAAGAAATTATATTTAATAGTGCAGCCAATGTTTGCATTTATTGTCGTATTGTCATCTTCACCTTCTATTATTTACGATTTGTAATTTTTCATTAATATTAATCTAATTTGTATTTTTATCAATAAAAACTTGACAGTATTAGTTAATTTTTTTTTATACATTCCGGCTTCAGGTCGCCACAGAACAGGGCCTCGCGAAATATGTCTTGCCCACATCAAATTTAGGTCTTGCCCCGCCACTGACGTTAGGTATAGAAATTCTGGGTAACCAACCTTACAGCCTCGACCTCACACCATGCCATTTTTATTTATTTTCTAAAACAAAAGAAAAACTTCGAGGAAAGTGCTTTACGGCAGTGGCTGCATAAGAAAAGGCCGTCGAAGCGATCCATGAGTGCGAGTGGGCAAAGTATTTCTCTCGATACGATCGAATGAAACGATAATATCTCAACGAACATTATTTTGAAAAACTGTAATGATACAGATTACTTGGTAGTTTGCTCAGTTTTTGATTTTCTAACGACTTTCTGATTGACCCACGTACCATAACCACAACTATACTGATTGCGGATAATTTTCTCTGCATCTACAACAATGACAATCCAAACTTTTTAATTATCTCCACATAATTCTTTCTCAATTTTCTAAAGGCTTTAATAGAAATAGATGTTTCACATACAGACTATTTAATTTATTTTCATGGTTTCGAAAATTAGACAGAATTTTTAAAGAAACCCAAATACCTGAATCTAACAAAGTTTATAAACTTCACAAAGACTAAGTGCTATTGCATAATAAGAAATCCAATATTTGTAGCAAAATTGTCCATCTTACATTACAATCAAAGTGATACTCTGTAAACATAATATTTTCCGTGTCCTTTTCACGCAGGATCTGCGCGAGCGTGATGATGAAGATTTTTTTGAGTCAACTTTTTGAACAACATGCTACTATTAAACTTGTGCCCTTTAGTTTCATCGGACGTAATACTGGACTTCTTGCACTTCATGTACAAACCCGATCATGGGTCTAAATAAAATCAAAATTGGATCATTTAATATTAAAATAGCTGTTCGTTATTAATAAGTGATAAGAAAAAAAGGCGGGTACTTTTGTAATAATTGTAAAAAGAAATTGGATACATGTGTCTAATGTAAAATAGGAAATATTCTACAAATCTACGAAATGAGATAAATTGAAATAATTTGAAATATAAAATCATCGGGTAATTGCTTACATCGTTACTGATTTCGAGACACATAAATAGGTTCAATTTAAGAAATTTTTTGAAAAACTGAATGACATATATAAAAAAATAGGCATCCATTAAACATAAAAGGTATTAAATGCATATTATTGTGTTGGCAGTACCGATTGACATGGTGAATGACAGAAAAAAAACAACACTGGCACTCGTGCTTTTCGCTTAATGCACATAACATTTTTTAGTGTATTTTAGTCGACAGCTTCTAAGAGGCCAAGAATATTCATAAAATAATAAAACATTACTGTAAATACATTAGTAGGCTGGAGTCCATACAGGATGGAATCGATCATGCATCTTTCCGCAAATATTTATAATTTCCTCGTTTTTTAGAACAACTTTGCCAAAGTAACTATAACAAAAGTATATTATTGAAAGTATGCCTATAAATAATATAGAGTAATATAGAGAAAACTACAGAATCCTAGGCCAGGCGACGTCCCACGCCCGGGTACGTGACGAACGTACTATGCGATGTATTGTTTTTAAAGAATATATCTAGTCTCTTGCCTTCAAATACCACTTGGTTTTGTCAGTGATGTTGATGTTGTACGTTGGCCGTAATCATTTGGCAAAAGAGCATGCACTTTTTAAATGTAGAAAACACGTGTATTATTTTTTTTTAATATGCGCAGTATTGTGTGTCCGCTTGCCCGCTACTAGCTGTCGGATATCACGTAAAAAATCTCAATATTCATTGTTCTAGATGTGAAGATATTTCAGACGTACGACCACCACGGTGATCATCTAAGGGAGTTTGTAGCACTATAAGATAATTATCGCGTAAACGATAAACAGCATGCAATATTACTCGTGGACTCGCAGGTGGTTGACTATCAGGTTAACTCTGCAAGCTTTTCAACAATAAATCATGTTTGCATATTCGATAGCTGTGAAAAGCATTGTTATTAAACACTTCAATATTAATTATACAATCTTAGTTTCAAAAAGTCCCGGAAACGTAACACTTTATAACAAAATACCTATACCTCTTAAACCGCGAATCCGGTTAACCGCGCACGTACTTCCAGACCCACGACAGACTTGGTAGAAACTGACTCACACGCGGCGGGCGTTGCCTCGGATAACAGGATGGGCCGGTTTAAGCGGGTACATCGCTAGGGTTTGTGCTTCGTACGTTTATACGTTTACGTTCTGAACTATTTTTCCCAGAAATGGCTATCAATAATTAGGGTTTTTTTGGC
This sequence comes from Eumeta japonica, assembly GCA_005406025.1. Taxonomy (NCBI): domain Eukaryota; kingdom Metazoa; phylum Arthropoda; class Insecta; order Lepidoptera; family Psychidae; genus Eumeta; species Eumeta japonica. Next base: position 7,427 of record BGZK01001568.1, read on the forward strand.
AAAGTTGTTCCAAAAAAGAAGGAGATTATAAATATTTGCGAAAAGACGCATGATCGATTCCATACGATGTATTGCTATAGGTTGTTGCGCTCACGTTCGGTATGTCTATAATAGGATACCTAACTTAAACATGGTACCAAAACTACATTCCTGCTAATTCTTGGACGATATCCTAATATTAATCAATATCCAATAAATAAAAAAGTAATAAAACACTCACGTGTTTTTATTTTTTACTCCGTAATTTCATAAAAGCACTTATGTAGCTAACATAAGCGTGACCTTTAAATCAATATAGTTTTGACTAATACAGTTTTAAACAATGAAAGTGACTAAAATTCGATACTCATTAGGAAGGATCTGTTTGTATTCCTACTAATAGAATATGCCCCTTTAATCCTTAAGAGAAATACCCAATAATTAAGAATGAAAAGCATTTATACAGCTTTCATATAATTAATTAATAATTTATTTCTGAAATTACAACCATTATGTGTGCCTATGGAATCACATTCGGGACATCGAATAAATGCAAGAGTTACATGAATGCTAGACCCACACGCGCAGGTTGTATACACGCATCCTGCTGTTATTTATGTAAGTAAATTATAAGCGTGTTAGTGAAGTTTATACTGAAATAATGTCTAGGTAAAACAAATGGGCAAAGTGAGGTAAGTTGTATCGGAGAGAGATGTGCCAATTTAAAGGAAATCCCAAAAATAATTGATTACATTATGACAAAATACCGCTCAGATGAAATGTAACCTCATTTTTACTTAAGATCTTATATATTGATTGCTATCAAATTTCAACAAATTTCAGTCAATAGTTATTATTGTACCGTCGAACAAATGACACTAGCTTCATGCTATTGACTCCTGTGCCTAGAAGTATATGGATACGTAGATTTTTCTTCGCTGATCAATTCTTCGATCGTATAATACGTCCATTCATGGAAAAAATATATGCGAGCATTTGGGCTAACTCTTAGTCGGAAGCGAAAACGGCTTGTCTGTTTGAAATAGATAAAGATGCTTTAGGGAATTAAAATAAACAGATTTTTCGATTTTTGCTCCGTTCCTTTCTTCGTTTCGGTCGGATTATAACTGCTATACAGTATACAACGAAATCCTTAACGTCGTTAACTTATTTTGAGAACAATCTCCCGCCAACAACAGCTTTTCTGTTTGTACTTGAAATTTAAAATATCGCCCCCATGTTGTCTTAAGACTTAGGTAGTAGGTACTTTTAAGTGCCTACAATGCATACACGAGCCGCAAGGGTACGTCAAATTTTGAAAAAACAACCTGTTGTGATCTGTGTGTCTTTCCCTACTAATATTATAAATACTAAAACGTATTTATTGGTTTGTCCTACTTTAACAAGGTGATTAGCCGACATAATATTTTAGTAAGAAATAGTTTATTCATTGGAAAGTGACGTAAACTATTTTTTATTACAGAAAAATGCAAGATTCTTGTGAAATTTTAATTAAAACTAATTCTTTAATTAACAGTACAATAGCTCTGAACGAAAATTTATCTGTAAATTGGTTTAATATTGAAATAATCCTAACATGCTTTTATTTCATCAAAATGTTATAGTTCCAGAAGCAGGCATTGAACTTAGCACTATGTAATGTAGTATAGTATATTCAAAGCAAATAAAACCGCAAAACGCATAATCAACATTAAACAAGACAGAAATTGAATGATTGGGATTATAAGAGAAACCGAGATCGGAATTGAAAGCAGTACCAGAATTGCTATCATGAACGGAATCGGAATCGAGAGGAAGGCCGGCGATGGAACGTAAAGTAAAACGGGAGTTGAAGTAGGCAACGGAATCGGAATCGAGAGGAAGGCCGGCGATGGGACATAAAGGAAAATGGGAGTTGAAGTAGTCAACGGAATCGGAATCGAGAGGAAGGCCGGCGATGGGACATAAAGGAAAACGGGAGTTGAAGTAGTTAACAGAATCGCGATTGGGATCATGATTGAAAGAGAAATAGCTTGATGTAAAAGGCTGATGTCTATGCGGGTGGAGACGCGGGCAAACGCGTACCTAAATTTGTTTAGCAAACACATATATTGAATATATGTGAAAGACGTTGTTATTGGGCTTTGCGTCTTTGAGTATATTTGAACTATTGAGTATAAGTATTTGAACTATTTTCGTTATTAGCGATGGAATTTCAAAGACTTAGTCAGATTTTAACATGTGACTAAAACACTAGCTCATTTTCGTAATGTGCAAGCAAACGACGAATCTAAATACCTGTTGATAAGATTTAATTTCACCAAGCACTCAATATACGTACCAAGGCCTTGGAATACATTGTAAAATCAATTCTGGAATAATACGTGACTAACGATCCCTTAACATTCCTCGGTAAACATGTATTTTAAGTGTCAATTTGTTGTTCAATAAAATATAATGTTCACCAGACGCGTTTATTTTTGACAGTTAGCAGCAGTGACGAAACAAATAAAAATCGAGCACTGTCATCCATCAAGTGCGGCTCGGGAAATAATGTCTATGTGAATTATCATAGCTATTTGGTAAAACCAAGAACTAAATCTTTCAATACAACCGTGAGTGATCACTAGATCATTATACAATGTCAAAAGCAAATATACAATATGTGGTCATTGCGGAAGCTAGAAACGTAACACGCAACAGCTGCGATGAGGTGATTTATTTTAAGATTTCTTAAATATTCCACATATTTTTATTTTATTACCTGAAAGTGAAGATTGTCAAACTGCGAGAAAATTTTGGATAGTTTGATCTGTATTCAATTAAAGGTTGATCCCAAAGTATTCCCCTTTTTTTTATTATATACTTGTCTTCGCCCGCGGCTCCGCCCGCGTGGACGTAGAATGAATTCCTTCATCTCGAATATTGACCGATCACGCTCGCAATCAAGATTCTGAACGCTATCGCGTTTTAAATTCGGATCCCAGTCCTGATCTAGATGCCAATTCGTTTCACTCTTGATTCCAATTGCTGTCCCGTTTTTGATTCCGAACCCGGTCTTGATCTAAGTAAAATCCGATTCTGGTATTTCGTTCTGTATTTCGTTTTCGATTCTGACCTCAACTCCTTATTCTGATTCCAGTCGCGCTCTCGGTTCTGATTTTGGTTTCACACTCGATTTTCACCACGGCTCTCGATTTAGTTTCCTTTTTAGGATTTCGATTTGGCTTCCTGCAGTTACGATTTATATGAAGTCAGAACGAATGCTAATATCAAAATAAAATTTTGGCTCTTTTACTCGGGGATAGCGTAGTTGTGTAGCTTTCTATCCGTGAAAGAATTTTTAGAATCTGTTAAAGTTACTTATTGTTAATGGAATTTTAAAAATCGGTTTATTAGATCGGCGCAATAGTACAAGTTGTCTGTGTAGTTACACAGACAACTTCAAAAACAAAATTTATTTTTTTACGAATTTTTCCGTTATCGCGTACTACATGTTACCAGTTCCATAACAACCTAATGAATAGTTTAGACAAAAGTAAATAAACAAAATACATGCTCTTAGAATATATTCTATAGAAGAAGAAGCATAATTTGCTAACAATTCATTGAGCTTTTTCGGAGATTAGACTAGACAAATACACAAACACTTTATCGACATATTATCAATTGCGCCATTACTTACTGCATCCTTAATTTCATTAAAATCGCTTAAGCCATTCTTTAATTATAAGAGTCGAGATAGAATATAGTAAAAAATTTAAAACGATAAATAAAGATAAGGTATGTTAAGAATAAATATTTATGACAAAATTTTATAAAGTTTCATAAATTAATATAAGATAAACACAAAGTATCTAGTTTCTTACTTCAGGAGGTAACCAACTTCTATTCAAAATTTGGTTACAACCTCTTCAGCCGTTTTGGAAATTACCCCAAACAAACAAACAAAAAAACAAACATACATACGTTGTACACAAATCATAAATAGTGTATCATTTGTGTAATCTTAGTGTATCCCACGTTTTACCAAAATCGGTCCAACCGCTCTTAAATTATAAAAGGACATAAAGACAGACAGAATGATAAAAAAATTAAAAATGATAGAAACATTTCCTTCACTCCTATAGAGCTACTTTTTCAAAATTAATTCATTTTTCATTTATTAGAAGATAGCTAAAACATAAATGTTGACGTCAATAATTACAAGTTTTCGTTTTCTATATAAAAAACCGATCTTTATTTCAACTCTTTTGGGGTTACTTAAAAAGACGATACATGTCATTGTTTTATAGGTTTCCGAGCCAAAATGGCCAAAACGGAACTGTTATAGTTTCGGCATGTCCGTTCGTATATCATAGGCATTTTACTCAAAAACTACAATATGTATAGTGATGAAATTGGGAATACAGGTCTTGTATAAACCGCTACTTAGTTTAGTAGTTAAATAATAAAAATAAATGTTTCTTCGGGGCGCGCTCCATACAAGTAGCAGAAGCTGAAAAAAATTTTTTACGACAAACATCAACATGTGGCACATATTTTCACAGTTCTTTTAAAAACACTTGGGTTTTGTAAGTGATTTTTTTAATTAAGCAAACATTTTCGGAAACAATTGCACCGCAAATAGCATAAATTATGTCTTCTCCTTTATTTTTCAAACCGTATGTTCAAAAAATATGAAAAAAATAACAAAGGTAACACTTAGTAAATCCTTTCACGGAAAACTACTTTAAACATGATTCGGATATACTGCTCTCGAATTATTACCGAAAAACTGCGCTTCTCAACAAAAGGACGTAAAAGCCATGAACATACGCTTTTCTGTTGGTGCTTTTTAGTTTACACTAGTTTAAAGGTTATAACTGTTATTTCTCTAGTTATAAGCGACTAAAGTGCTTATATTTATTGTGTGCAGAAAACAATGAGAAAAATGTAACAACGTTTTTTTCTTCACCTGTAATGCATTTCTTTATAGTAACGGCTTCGGAACCCTACAGTGAGCAGGGTCCAACATATTTTTAGTTACTTTTTTATTAGTAATAATTAACTAAAATATAAATTTTGCCATTAATAACTTCAGCGTTTTCAATTTCTTATACAAAATTCACTCCTTATTTAGAGTTCATCGGGGTTAATTAAAACAAAAAAAAAAAAAAAACAATAAGAGTAATTATTTTATTACTTCTAAAAGTAACTAAAATATTAAATTTGATATATGTAGCTTCAACGGTTTCGATTTTTCATACAACAGTCTTTCACTATTTACACCACATTCGGGGTTAAATATGTAAAAAATCTTTGTTAGTGCTCGCCCACATTATAACAGGAATCTATTTACAAATTATAAAGTCTCTAAACCCACTATTTTATGTTGTACGTTGATACATCAGTCAGTCAGTTTACTCTTTTATATATATAGATTTCTATGACGTGAAATACGCCGTTTTTCTAAAATTAAATAAAATAAAGTTTCGTTAGCCAATCACTGAAAAATGTGCACAATATATTAAAAAAAAATACCTCCTTTAAAAATTTTCCCTAAAGATATTTGAAAACATTGCAGATGGAAAAACCATAAATAATATTTTTAACGTAAAATAACATATTTAAAAAGTATTGTTCATTATTTACCGTTATTTAGCTGGTGTCGACTTTAAAAATATCTACCCGTTGTAAATATTCAAATAATAAAATTGAATAATAAATAATATATTTGCATAATTTTGTAGTTTGTTTTTTTTTATATATCAACAAAAATATTATTCATAGCTTTTTCGTGTAGAATATATTGAAATTTAATACGTATTTATCTAATCGAGGAACTAATCGAAATCGGATTTTATTTTTCTTTTTTTTTATAAAAGTCATGTAGTCGTATGGTCATTCGTAACGAGAGAGGTTAATGCGATCATTATCATTGTTATTCTGCCGGTGGAGCGCGAGGGTCGCGGCGCCACGTGGCGAGCAGCGCGAACGAGGTCGCTGCCGAGCGAGGTTATTCGACTCCGACGGCGGCCGCTGCTGACGCTCGACACCTGCGGTCGCACGCTCACAAATGCTGCAGGCGATCTTCGATGTGCATCAACAGGGCACAGGAGAAATCTGCAATATCATTTCTAAATAATGGAAAAGGATACGCCCGTTTCGATATCAAAACTTTTGCCTGTCTAGCGATATTTTGTTAAATAAATTTACTCAGATTGTCGTCGCTGTCTAGATCCGCTGTGGTCTACGTGTAACTAATCTCGGCGTGATGCGTTTTCACGTTAGTATATACCTCATGAAATTTAAGGGAATAATAGACTTCATCATTAAATTGGCAGCATTTTTAGAAACTATTAGGTAGATGATGATTATCGGCGAACACTCTTGAGAGAGTGGTGAATTACCAATGTATGTTTCATTTTACAATACATGTTAAATTCCAGGATTTGTTATGAGTGTAGATTGAGAAACTAAAAAAAATATTTCAGATGTTGCCTAGTGGCTTATCAACTGAAAACTTGTCAAAACCAAAATTCAGACATATTGAAGGACGCCGATTTCTTTGAGCTATCGAGCCTAGACTACTCCACCGCCAATTTTTCTTTTAGTTTTAAATCACGAAATATCGAGTAGTCTGTATTTCATTGATTTGCAATATCATCGGTTTTGTCACCTAACACTCGGCGAACCTCTCTAATCGGCGTTTCACATATTTGAAGAACTAGGCGTGACAGGTGGCGCAACTCATCGCTACAACGGACACTATTGTTCCCCGTTCCTCGATATGGAAATTATATATAGTGTAAACTAAATCAGGGACAGATGTAAATAATAAAAAAATAAACCGGATAAGTGCGAACAGAACTCGCATCCTGAGAGGTCCGTACATAGTTATATATGTAGATATTTCATCTATGAAGAGCCTCGATGGTTTTTGTCTGTTTTCGATACCGATACTGGCGAGATATTGGTGCCAGGAATTCGAAACTTCAGTGTTATAAAAAAACAGTTTTTTTTAAATATTTAAGTTCTATTTTGAAAAATTTTAAGTTTTCATAGTCAAAAATGAAAAACTGTTATCTCATTATGTACGTTTATAATCACAATTTTTTTTCTTATGATGTGACAATATTTTTTTTTCTTTATTTGAGCCTGAAACATTTCTTCTTGCCAAAGTTGATGACTTTAGGCCAATGGGAAGTACTCTATATGTATGATTCTAGTAAGTGTCATAATATAAAACGTAAATGGTCAAAATGCGAACATATTTTTTGATTACATTAACTTAGAAGCTTAATTTTCTTGCAGTTTCAAGGGACCGTAAACATAATATTTGATTTTCGTTTCAATTTGATACCTCCACGCATTCTTAAGGGCCTTAAAAGACAGACGGACAACGAAGCGATCCTAAATGGGTTCCTTTTCCTTTAGAGATACGGAACATCAAAAAAGATATCCATGTCAAATATCCATTTACACTAAACTAATTACACGCGATATAATTCCGTATACGATTAGTTTCGTTTTATTGTATATTAACTTAAATAATATTACTGCTAGCGAATTTTAATGGCAGTGGTTAATGTCGGGTTTATATATAATAAAAAAAAAAAACTGTACACATAGGCGGATTGAAATCGTTCCCAGTTTCCAGTCTCGCCTCTGACCGGAAGCGCCGACATAATCAGTATTCGAAAGGGGTGCCGCGGCGTGACGGGCGCGGCGGCGGCCCTCGCGGCGCGCGCCGAGGCCAGATGTCGCTGTTTGTTTATACGCGCCCGCTGGATGTGGTCAACATTTGTATTGCATTAAACCGACTCGCCGGAATCGCAGATTGTTTATTCGCTCCTCGCGGCTTAGACGCCGCCGGTTATGATACTGTGTACACAGACAAATATTATATAACACTTACTAATATAACATTCATATACACACTTATATTAAGTCTACACACAGGTTGCGCGCGCACGCATGCGGACGCGTTCGCGTACATACGAATATGTACAAGTAAAAATGGTTCTGTTGTGTTAATAATGACGTTTTACCCCGTTAAACTTTCTGATTTGAGACGATCTGTAGCAAGAGCATAACTAGGTTTTAGTTACGGGGGTAGTCCAAGCAACTAAAAGAACAAAAGTGAGCATGAAATGACGTTAACATTCAGTTCATTTGTTCAAGAGACATTCAAGATTTAAACACATAGTCTATTTTCCTTACATCCCACCTCAACCCCCTCCATCGCCCTCTCCAATACTTCATCAGATATTCTATTCTTATCCAAGAACTTACCCATACTCGTTTGCCCCTCGAAAATACTGTAATATACGTTATATTACGAAAATTCTAAGCGAGAAGTTAAAAAAAATGAAAATCGTTACTTTAAAAACAATACACAATACAAATAAAAGGTCCACTACGACACATTTATGAAATATTTATACGACAGTTATTTACGTCTATAGATAACTTTTCCTATTTATAAAACCATATGTTAGAAAAATTTGATGTGATAGACGATTGTTCGTGTTGACCACAGAAATAGAATATTTGTTTAAGTCGCCATTCGTGCTAGTGACTATTATCGACGAGAACAATACATGTCCACCCTATCTACCACGAATCGATTCTGGTGGCGTCATGAACGAAGTTTGTTACAGACGCGCCCTTGTACACACCGCATTATATGTATCGAACACTTCAAACTGTTACTCTCGATGTTCGCGAATTGTAATAGGTAGCATCTTTGTCTTTCAATCATTAAATATAGTCTTGCGCACTTTGGTTTTTACATGCTTCTTACGCAATGCCTAAGTTCTATAAATCAATTTTGCCTAAATCTATTTAGAAATTGTAGTAAGCAAAAAAATAAATCCATTTTTAATAAAAAGATTTTACAGAATTGGAACGAATTATACACTCGCAGCAGATTGTGAGAAAATCTAGGAATTGTATGAAAAAAGAGTAGGAAAGAGTAGAGTCTCTTCAAGTTTCAATAGAAAACGCTTCCCATGGTAGAAACAAAATACTATTTTTTTCATTTAAAAATGTAAAACAATAAGCACTTTTTTTATTAATAATTAATTTTAAAAGGCTTATTCAATCTATTTGGAAATCAAAATCTTAGTATCACTTTCTATGAGTGTGAGTGCATTAAGAATATAGGTTATTGGGAGCTTTGTTAAATAAAAGTTAATCAAGTCTGTGTTCACCATAGTATATTTTTTATTATTAGAGAGGTGCATTTAACTACCCGTGAAACTAGCACGGGGCAGAAACACTAACTGAACCCATATCACTGTATGTGACGAATCAATTTGTTTATGTACTGAACTCCGTTGAAGTCCGTCTCTTGAACAAAGAGACGTTCTTACGACGTGTAAATAAATTTTATAGTTTGTTGTAGTGCAACAAAGGAGGGCTGTAAGTAATATTTTAAATAATGAAAAGCATGGCCTACTAGTGCCGCTGCACTCAAATCCATTAAAAAGATCAGTTAACATCACTTGTCTGTGGATTATGATACATATATTACGTATATGGTGTGCCCCTCATAATATCTATTCGACGTGAAGCAATGTAAGCGCAAAACATAGAACTGTTTCTCCGTGGAATAACTGCAACTGCAAAATGCAAAACTGCTCGTCGTAAAAATGAAGACTTCATTATGTGAAGTTTTAGGGGTGGATCCAGGGGGTCATGGACGGGTTATAACCCCCTGGGCTGGGCCTTTGTATCGATATTATTATCGAATTAGAACCTGTCCTGGCTGAATCTTGACTATGTGACTGCCCTGACGCGAAGGCTGGATACGCTCTTGGAACTGTAAGAAACACCCTTGAAATATTTACCGATTCTTCGGATTCTTCAGGTAAGACGGATTATTTTCGTTTTAATGTAATATATTACTCTAAAAAGATATATTACATTTCGTTTTCACGTAGTATGCGCGAATTAAGTAGCTGTAAATATATTACTCGTAATGTTAAGTCATGCATCTACTTACAATTTATCAAATTTTCAAAAGTGTTATTTCATTAATTTTAGGGCCAAAAAGTTATATTATCATGTATTTCTATATTAAAATATTGAATCATACTTTCATTAAACTAATTTCATAGTAGCCATCTACAGTTAATATATTTTCGGCAGCAATAGTAGTAATCAGTAGTTATTGTATTCACAGAAAAATATTATTTCTCATGATGTAGAAATGTTTCAAATAACCCCTTTAAAGGTATCGGTCGCCGGTGAACTATTCCTTTGCACGTAGTTATTCTAACGAGGCAGCCGGTTACTGCGACAGCCGTGTAAAATACTTGTCTACGTTCCAATTTGGCATGAGAACGTCACAGATTCATCTGATGGCTAAACGTTACGGTTGTAAGTAGTTTATTTATATAGCGATGGTTCTATTAATGTTAGGAGCGTGTGAGAAAACATTGAGAAAACCAGAATTTCAATATATTTCAAGTGGGCAATACTTTTCATGCCTTGTTCCTGTTGCATTTGTATACATATATCGCAATTGCAAAACGCATAGCTGTTCGTCGTAAAAATTAAAACTTCATTGAGTGAAGTGTAAAGGGACGGATGCAGCGTCATGATTTTCCATTACAATATTTGTATATTTGATTTGATAAAGAATTGACAAACTCGGAGTATTATATTTTAGCACCTTTACAAACACTATGTTTAACAATATACCGTTTAATACGTACGAATGATATTTTAAACGCGAGAGTAATTCTGTATATGTGTCTATTGTGTGGTCAGATGCTAAGGAAGATAACTTTATTTCCATCTGTTTATTCGTATTTCTTCTTATAAGTCCATAATGGCTCAAATATTTGAATGAAATTTCGTATATACTAATAGCACGCCGATGTGTGAAATATGAGAAAAGTCTATCTGTTTATCTGTTTATACACCTTCTTATAATTCTATTTTGTCATAAAGCGAATGTAAGGGGCAGAGAGAGATAGAGATATAGAGAGAGTAGAATGAAAAAGAAAGGTGTACAGATGAAAATAGGGTTAAGATTGAAATTACTATTACAAGTGAGATCAGGATCAGCAGGGTTATATTCTTTTATTGAGTTCTCTTACATTGTCGTAAGCGCTCATAGAATAGAAAGCTAAATGTATGGGGTCGATGTTAGCTGACTTTTAGCATTTCGTTAGTTAACGTAAATCCCGTACGAATGTACGGGATTGTAGAATAGAAAGCTAAATAGCTTTCTATTCTATGAGCATTTAAAACAATAGAAAGCCACTTGTCTAGCCTTGCAGGTCGGGATTTGTTATTATTATTATTGAATGATTTCCAAATATTCGGCATATCTGAGCAAAGTTTAAAAAGAAAGACTGAATTTTAATTACCATTTTTTTAAAATTCGTCCGAGTTTGTTAGGCATGTATAATTATTATATAAGTATTCTTTTCTTAAAATAGCTTATTTTCAACTTAATAGAATACATTAATATTAAAAGACTTATTACGTTTGCATATAATATGTACTGCGGTGCGGGAATTTAATAATGGCAAATATAACTGTCGAAATGAACTGCAATCTAAAATTATGTAAGTACAAATTATAATTATGTGAGGATTGTGCAAATCACACATCTCGTATATAATTATTAGTTTTTAGTAATCTTAAATCGCAAACAAAAGCTAGATGATGCACTTTGATCTTGGCTTACGACGAAAACGTTTATAGTACTTAAATTCCATTGCTAATCGAGGCTTTATCATTCCCATGTAAAAATCATAAGAAATATCAACGCAACGCTCGAATGCTCCTTTAAATGTTCTATTTTACCTAAATAATTTTTCTGCTTGAAATAGAAATCAAAATTAATAATTATAGCATATTATTGTATATTCATCTTGCAAGATCGAATACTAACTACGCTCTTTCTTATACAGGTAGATTTTGTTATGCATTGTTTCGCAAATATTCATAATCTCTATCTTTTTTAGAACAACTTTATCAAAGTAACTGTAACAAAAATATGAGAATACATTTATAAATGACATAAAATAATACAGACACAACCCTAGTAATTGCTCGGCAAGATTGCAAGCGCGGGTGCGGTCGGATTGCTGGGCGCAGGGCGCGCAGGGGCGCGGCACCTACTCGCCAGCTGCTCTAAGGTTTTCAGTACGACATTTCTACGTAGACGTTCTTAGCTATTTCTCTCAGAAATGGCTATTTCAATGCCTATGTTTTTTTGTATTCTTTTTTATAAGAGGAGGAGATTATAAATATTTCTGAAAAGATGCATGATAAAATCCATCCTGTACATTAAAATCTGATAAATAGATAGCTACAATTTTCAGAAATATTGATTCAACTAGTGTAGTTTATAAAGTAGTAAAGTAAAATTAATCGCAAAAAGGAGAAGCTCAATTAATCGCATAAATACTCATTTGCGGTACACCTGACAGTAAATATTCAAATTATTATATACTAATAAAATGTGGATTGACCCACATAACCGCAACGTACTAAGTCCTAAACGAATGCTACAGTCACCTAAATACATGACTCGCTGTATAAAACTTTTAGGAATCTTCTTGCCTAGGTTTGTCAGATTTGAAGCATTTCTTTATGTTACACTGCGTGTTTTACATCAGTAGTTGTTCTAATTAATTCTTAATTAATCATGTTAATAATTAATACATTTCGATATCAAAAAGCCTTCATGACACAAAACAAATTTATTAATTTAATTCCCTTAATTTAATTTAAAAAATTATTAATTTTTCGATTCTCTAGAAAGTCTGTTTAGAACTAGGTATTTGAAAATTCATAAATATCTCATTCAAAATATAAAATTAATATCAAACGTATACAACTCTAAGGGTATATTGAAAAGGGTATAATTCCACATATTTAAAAAAGGAATATACGATAGGAGAACTTTATTTCTATATAAATAATTAATGACATAACGCTTTATGAAAAAAAAAAACACTAAATATTTTCTTCGTTTGTTAAATTAAATTTTCATTTTCAAATTTTCAAGTTTTGAAAGTTTTGAATGTAAAAAAGTCATGATAATAAAGAAGAAATTTCGATTTATATCTAATTCAAATGGACCGAGTATTTTCTGAACATTTTCAAATTAACGAAATAACATGTTTTAAAAGAAGATAATATAAAAAGAAAATAACCTAAATGAACATATACCTATATACTCCATTTATTGGATTATGAATATTCATTTTTAGAGATACGTACAAATTTGCGTTTGAAGTTTTAATTACTAGTGATATCTAATTTTAAACAAACAAAAAGATCCAAGAAACAGATTTTGTTTTGTACGTTACTTTTTTTTTGAATTAATATCAATCGGAGTCCGCTATCTATTTCATTAAGATCACACGCAAATGCGATTTCGCGATTTGAGCGAGGGCGCGATTACGGACATAGATAGTAATGCATTCCATTGTTTAAACCATTTTAACCATCATCTTAAAATGCCGAGGCAGCGGCGGAGCAACAGACAAATGCCGCGCCTTAAAATAAATTGTGCCCGCGAAAGATGTTCATTTCCGCGCCGGGAGGGAAGATGAATTGAGAATTATCGACGGTAGCCCCAACAAATTTGATTCTCACGAAGCGTCGCCGTGCCGTCGTCGTCTTTGATTAAATTTTGATCGTATATTGAAATTTTCTTCAGCGAATGCTAATCCAAAGTCAAAATAACATTACGACCAGTAATCCTGTTTGAAATCATCGAATCAAGTTTTTAGATGAAAAGCTGAAAAACCGATAACATATTAATCAGATCTTTGACTTCGCAAACGACATCTGTTGATGACAGTTGAGTCATGTGTATTAGAGGCGTATTAGAATACTATACGTATATAAAATACGATTTTAATATCTACGACTGATACAGCGAGTATGTCAGGTGTCCGGGCTAAAAATGAGTGCAGCGGTATGGCATTTTTGGATGTAAGGTACAACAACTAAAATGCTGATTGTTGTGTCGTTTATTCAATTATTGTTAAATAATGCAATATTACATAATAATGTTTTTGCTGTCAAATTAGAACTTAAACTTCATGAAGGGTAAAGGACCCGTTGTACGACCTGAGTCCTGCTGAAATGCTTGAACATATTAAGCAAATGCACATATTGGTTTTTACACGAAGAACTTTGTTATTGACCAACTACTAAATAAAATACTGAATTTGTTCCGAGAGTAAAAACGGACGAAGGTCTGGACGTTGTCCAAGATTCCAGTAACCGCTATTTTCTTTAGGATTTTTCTACCTGGAATACGCGTTAACTGATTTGATTTAAAGATGTGGATTGGTAGTACAAAAATACCATCTTCACACGCATGTTTTAATATTGAGAGTACGGAATATAAGAATAACGAAACAAACTGTATAGCCTTACTGTATAGGTATAGGTCATATATTTTCGTTTTCGCCATAATATTGTTCTTGAATAGAAACTTTTCAGAATTCCTTAGTGCTCTGGGTCATCGTTCGCTGGTGTTATTTGTGGCCGGAGACTCTCAGCAGATACAAACATAAGATTAGCGCACGTTCGCTCGCATTGATCTCATTATGATTTATAAGCCTGCCCGAATTCGAATGTTTTATTAATGGTTTTAAGTGTTGATGTATATTTGATTCCTACAAAATTGATGTTTAACAAATATAAGTGATTTTCTTGTGAAATAAATCTTGTTAATAAATAAAATACGATAAACAATATTTTATACGAGCGTTAGGTATTTTTGTAATTGAAATAATTATAAACGTAATAAATAATAAAATATATAACTGTTAAATATTTATTATTGTTACCATTGTTTTATAAAATTTTCTGCTCAAAAAGTACCCAGACCAATGGTAGACGTGCAAAAGTTAATTAATAGGTAGATTCCATCTTCAGTATTACGATGGGATGCACTTAGCGGATATCATGTTCGGCTGAGTTCACCTAAAAATGATTTCTGTCGGAGCAGTGAAGAACCAGCCCAGTAGAAATAAACTCATTTTCTCTCGATTAAACCAGAAAGTGGCCAGCCATATCGAAAAAAAAACCCGAAATCGCACCGCCTTCAATTGAATTGCATAAACATTCTGACGTCAAAATTTAGTTTCTGAGGTTTAGTGTAACTTATATGCGTTCAAATTCGAATTCAAAATATCTTTATTTCATAGGTTATAAAATAACACTTGAAATACGTCATAATTTTTTGCGAATTTACACTTTACCGCTCGTTCGGAAGCCAGTTTTTCCTCAAAAGTATCAGCAAGAAAGCACTTTCCTAATTTCATCACGCATAGCCAAAACAAACACAAAACAATTGGTGAACGAAACATCTCGGTCAAGCCGCTTATGCCCGTGGATATTTGTCTTCTAAATATTCGGAAATTGTGTAATACCCTTTTTAGCTGAGCGATTATTTAATAATGCTCAAAAATTTATATAAGGGTAAATCTTGTGCATCCAAAATAACCCTATTGAACATGCGCATACAGAGCCCTCTATACGAATTAGTGACTTTGCACAGTCGACTAACATACAAACCCAATTTAAGTTTATTTCTGGTATTGAATTTATGTCGATAACTATTTTTTTTAAACATTTTTAAATTTTCTTTTACATATATCTAATAGATGTTCATAAATCCCGTGTGCAATCTGTTATAGAAATCAATATTAAGAAGATATATTATAAAGCTGTGTAAATAAAAATGTGCATATTAATGTGTAAGCAAGAATATAATAAAAAACTAGCCAAGAGCATGTCGGATAATGCTCATTATAGGGCTCCGAAGCCATTATTACAAAGAAATGCATTACAGGTGCAAAAAGTATGTTATTCCACTTTTTCCATGTTTCATGTACCGAATAGTTACAAGCCCTTTAGTCGCCTTTAACTAGAAAAACAACAAGTAGGCATATCGGCTACTACTATTAAACTAGTGTAAACTAAAGTGCATCAGTAAAGGAGCGTATCTTCATAGCACTTACGTCCTTCTGTTGAGAAGCGCAGTTTTTCGACAATAACTTGAACACAAGATTATCCGACGATGATCAAAATAATTTCTGTTGTATTTATTAAGCGTTACCTTCTTATTTTTTTCATATTTTTTGGACACATTGAGGGGGACACAATTATTACCAAAATTATTCACGTAATCAAAAAAATTGCTAAAACACCTTAGTGTTATGTTAAAAGAACTGTCGAAATTTAAGCCAGTCGATGATATTTGCTGAAAAAAAATTTTAGCTTCTGTTATATGTATAGTAGTTAAATAACAAAAATAAGTATATTTATTTTTGTTATTTAACCATCAAACTAAGTAGCGGCTTATACAAGACACCTACACTATCATGTGCGACTTGCAGTTTTTTAATAAAATGCCTGTGGCATACCGACGGACGGACGGACGGACTTGTTAAAACTATAAGGGTTCCATTTTTGCCATATTGTCTCGGAACCCTAAAGATAGACACAATCAATGAAATACGAAATTTTGGAGAAATTTTTCCTTTAATGTCGTGTATCATAATGATAAAAATAAATAAAGAATGACGTAATAATAAATTATTAAAATAAATGATAATTTTTATTACCTGAAAACATCCCTACCTGTAAAAGTATTTAAAAGCGACAGTTATCTAAAAAAATTGCATGTTTTATTGGATATCTATTAAAAACTGGCCAGTCAATAAATATTAAACTGTTTATTTACTGGTTTAAGTAAATCAAAACAGCTGGCTAGTTACTCTATAAAGAAACTCGATGCCTATAAAATAGGTATTAGTTATATAATGTCATTTTAGCCAGCCTGAGCAGTAAATGGCTTTAAAAAACCTGCAACAGTGATCGACTCATCTTTGAGAACTCGCACAAAATGGCGAATTTCCGGGCAGTAGCATTGATGGAAGACTGTGGGCGCGAGTTGCGCATCGGTTTTACTGTTACAAAGCTTCTTGGCCGAGATTTCTTACTACTATTTGATCATTTCGAAAATGCAGCTTTAGGGCTACCTTGTAGGTCGCTAATAAACAATTCAAAAGAGTAAGAAGGCAATTTCCAAAGGAAATATGAGATTCGTGGTGTCACTACATTTACCAGCTGTTATTTTGCTTTTATTTCTCTATTTCTTTACACATATTTAAAAATGTGTATGTCTCCAGTAAATGGTCAAAAAAACTCGGTCGCATTGAATTATCTTCGAAATCGATTTAGCGATTATGATATCGCATGATAGAAAACATACGTAAACATAACTAAAATACTATGTGAAGAAACTACTTATTAATTTATAATGTGGGCGATCTATTTATTGATGTACACAAGCTAAGTGATTGTTAATGTTGCGATTAAGTTAAAAATCATGCTATGTATATAATCTTACGAACACTATTCGTTCTTATTTTGTATTCTGTCTGAAATTTCTTGCTGAAATCAGTGAATTTGTGCAGTTTGTAACTAGGAATATAATATAGAAAGTATCGTAAATTTAAACCATGTAATATTTTCACATTTAAAGTGATAAATAGTGCTGCCATCTGTGCGCACGGTTGGTACATCTTCACTGGCGACGTCGGAGCGACGTTTGTACTGGCAGTGCGCGCCGACCGAGTCGAGCCGAGGCGCCAGTAACAGCGGCTGGCAAATGCGCCGCGTCGCCCCGCGCCTCGCGCCCTCGCCTCAGTAATCGAACGACTGCGGTCGGGAGTGTAGCGTTTTCGCATACGCACCGTCGTAATATATGACATACGTGAGCTGTTACTAACATTGTTGTATTCAAACTGACCCACTGCTTGGATTTCAGTGATTAAAATATTTTAGATGACGAACGTGTGAGTTGTGAAGCTATGACCGTTTCGTTTTCAAAGTAAATCGTTGCATTCTCGCTCATCCTTTTGTCTTAGATCCGATAGTGTTGTGTTTACGTTGAGAAGACGCCCGGCCCGGCCCGCGCACGCCGTCCGGAGGGACGTCGCCCCCTGGAGTTTTGTAGGAGGTAAATTTTTGAGTATCGTATTTAAACATTCGCTATTTTTATCCTCTGCGTGTCCAAAATATGATCAACGTTAAATTAAATTTATAGAATTAGTGGATTTGTAAAAATTTATAAATTATTCATAAGCAAGTAAAAGGCAGTTTGGGTCGATCCCTCGAGGTGACCTGTATTTTACCGAAATTCGATTTCTGGGCTGGTATCTTGATTTATTGTAATTGAGAATATTTTTTACATGCATTGTATACTATAAGTAACGGTACTCGCCTTTTTTTTCCTCTTTTTTATCTGTCACGATATTCCGCCTGGATATGCAAATATTTTAATACTTCGGTTATGGTCTGTCTTTGGATGCACGGTGTCCAAAATGATCAAATATAAAATTACTTGTATGTACTTTCGTAGTTTCATCGCCACACATCGCTCAAAAATGAAAAATCAAAATTCTGCGTCAAACTAATTAATATTCAGTTGACAGACGGGTAAACCCACCTACCCGATATTTTAATTTATTCGCTAGTTTATGGCAATACATTTTAATGTATATATTTAGTGAAATATGATTAATCCATATTTACAATACCAGTTTATTTGTAGATATTTATTTTCACTTACTTATACCTATTTTTTTTTTTAATTAAAATTCGTTTGATCCCGATACTGCTTCCACTTTAGTCCCCAACCGGTGTTGTTTATGATCTTGACTTGGACATTGCTGTTACCAATAGCTAACCGGAATACATTCATGCAAGTAAAGTCACGGACAAAAGCTAGTATGTACTAAAACCCGGCCAGATAATGTTTTTCCATAGGTACTAAAAAGAGAATCAAATTAGGCCAATGGCTTTCAAGTTATTCGTGAAAAACGAAGAGATAGAGAGGTCTTTTGTAATATGTAAAGATAAAATATTTTTTGATTTTTAATATATTTTTAATATGAAATCTCTAAGTATTATAAAAAAAATATTATAAATATATTTATATGAAACCTGATTAATTATTTTAAAAGTGCCTTGGCTGACTTACTGGCAGACAATACACAACCGAAACTACTGGACAAATAATATGCACGTACGACTCGAATTCTGTTAAAAGACAATAGCTATTATTATATCAAACTGGTGAAATGCAGAAAACTGTGATCATATTTTATTTGATAAGCATTCGTATTTTCTTAACTGGAGAATTTTATCGTGAATCTTTAATTAGATATTGCGAATTTGTCTTAAGAAAATCACAACTCCATGCATTACTTCCACATAACGTAAACGACATGAGCACCATACGCCAGGAAACCTGTCAAGAAGTGTGTCTTTATTCGACACGATCGACAAACATTCTGTAGCCTAATTGCACGAAATACTATAATATATTCAAACTTCCTCGTGAATCATTCTAGCTATTAGTGGAAACCGATATCAAAGTCCCTACAGTAGTTTCTGAGATTAACCTTCAGGGACAGAAATACATGCTGCAGAGAACTTCAATTTATAATATTGTGTTATTACGTAAGGAAATAAATAGTCAGGGCATGGTCGGCTTGCTGCCATATCGGGCGTCTACCAGACGTGTGCTGGAGCAAATTCATTCCGACCAAACAAAGCTTAGTTGAGGCAAGTGGTAGTATTTCTTTTGAGACGATAACAAGCGACAAAGGCGACTGTTGTAGTCCACGATAGGACTAGAAAAAAAGAATTATGCAATTAAAGAGTCAAATAATTTATTGAGTGTTTTCCGTCAATATGTATGAAAACTTCGTCATTAAAATTTTTTAGTAATTTTTAATGATTTAACGGGTGACGATTTCTTTGAATTGATTTATTTTTCAGTTTTCTATTATTTTTTTTTTTTTCGGAAACACGACTGCAACTGCCGCCGCTATCGTGATGCGTTTCGATAAAACCGACGCGGCGGCAGGATGCGGCCCGCACGCATCGTTAGTTGTCCGGCAGTTGTGCGCCAAGGAATAGTCGGAATATGTAAGAACGATAGTTCCGATTGATGCTTTGCTCGGGCCTGATCAATCAGAACGTCTATCAATAGGATTGCCCTTCAAAGAGATCACTGTTCTTTCACTCCAGGCCGTTCGGGCGACGTTCATTTTTCGCCCACCATCACTCCACTCCACCCCGTCGCGCCATTTTAACGGCATTCCCATTTCGTATTTTGGCGCTGGAGCTGGTATTGTGCTTGATCAAGGAATCTGATGATATACGGTTGGTTTGTTTGCTGCGGAAGAGTATGAAAGAAATATTTTTATTTAGTATTTACACACATTAATTGAAAGTCAAAACAAGTTTGTTTTTAGCATTGATTCCGAAATACCTTCATTGACCTTCAGTCTTATTTTTGACGTGACAACGTCTTAAATTAGGTTGCGGCTGGGAGTCACTTATGAAAAAGTGTAACGCTCGGTAACGTTACGATGAGTCACCGAACGAGAGAGAGGCCCGCCGAATGCCTTGCGTCTCTCTCCCACTCAACTATGATCGGTCTGCCGCGCGCGCAGCACTAGAGAATTAGTGCATAGCTTGCAAATGTATTGCAAGTTATTGTATGTATATTTGTATATAAATACGTATGTATGTGTAAAGGTAAAAATAAAATTTTGTTAATATGAAATTCAGTGCGAGATTCTTTGTATAAATTAATGTTTTAAATATAATTCTTTGTATAAATAAATGTTTTAAATTGTTACTATTATTTCATCCTTCTTCCTACTATACGAATGAATATTCACATTAAAATGATTTTACCATTCAAAGTCGTTGTCACGTAAAACTTTCGCCCGTATACCGACTTTACAGGCAACCAATTTTTTTTTCACAAAAAATCCAAGCCCAAGTATTATTATCATTTAATTATTAACACAATAGTAGCCTTTTTAATAAGTTGGGGCTTATTATAGTATTAAATGGTTATTACTTAATTGTATTACTCCTTTTGGATTTTTTAAAATAAATACAGTGCTCTATAGAAGGATTATTAACTCGTGACAATAGGTACCTGTCAATTACGAGCACACTTAATGTCTTCTATATGTATATGTATATATATATATATATATATATATATATATATATATATATATATATGTGTGTGTGTGTGTGTGTGTGTGTGTGTGTGTGTGTGTGTGTGTGTTTTCCACTTGTATTATTATTATTGCGTACATTGCCTACATGTATAATAAATATACTGATAATAAAAGTATGAATGTTGCTTTGCTTAAAGTGAACTTTCACAAGAGAAGTGTCATCAGCAGATAATCCTAAGTCAGCCATTTTTTTACGTGTACAAAAAACCAAAAAGGAGCCAATATTGATCCTTGAGGAATCCCCATTTTTACAATATATCCTTTGGTCTTTATTAATATCAACTCTTTACATTCTCTTAAATAAATATGTTATTAATTCATTTGCATTACTGTTAACACTATAATATTTCCATTTTAGCAATAATGCGAAATTTACAGTTTTAAAGAAAGTAATTAACTGATCATACACGCCTTCTTTTATTATAATATGTATTATTTGAGACTTGCTACAAACAAAACTAATCTTTATATTTTTCGTTAACATCCTAAAATTAAGTCTTTTTGAGACGTCATATTTATCCAGAGCTCTTCAATTCTATAAAGCGACTGCTCGCGAAGAATACGTGCATCGTATACTGAGCAAGAAATAGATTACAGCACAGACCCAGACGGTCACTGCTGTCATAGAGTGATCGCACGTCGTGTGTGTCCCGCGCCTACACGAGAAGTTTCATTTCGGCCTTTGGAATGATGGATTGATGCATTTTGACGGTCCGTGCATAGTCAATCTCGGTCACGATCGTATGTATCTGGTCACGATAACACATCACTGGATAACAGATCACAACATTACAGATTCAATACTGATTTATTCGGTTTCTTAGCATTGATTTTAAACGAAGTTAAAGCTATTATATCCTTAGTTTTTGGTTTAACTCGAAAGAAACTAGTGTGAAAAAAAAACACGCTGGGTTAAACAATGATTGCAAAAGAGAATTTCATTTGAATGTACATAAAGATGTACGACTTACTATTGTAGGTAGATAATGACTATAAAAACTATTATATATACTTCAGAAACGGGGGAAAAATATTTTGACGAGTATCAAGTATTTATAACAATTCCGTATATAAATAAACAAGACACTTGTATGAGAAAAAGTATGATACCTAAAGAGAATGCAGCAGTAAATTTACGTTATCTTGTCACATGTACATATATTAAAGAGCTAAAATTTGATGTCATGATGTCTTTTGCTGCACAAGTTACGTATTAAGAAGCGAAGGTGAATAAAAGCGGCGCGTACGCAATCCATCTAAATTTTACTCTCACTTCACCGAAATAAAATATTTTGCCAACAAGGATGGTTTTTGAAGTTTTGGCGTGGAATTTATACATCGGATGCCCCCGCAAGGCCACCTATATAATGCATCACAATTTTCATGTCCGTGAAGCATGATGTATATACATAATTTCATTGTCGAAGTTTTGTATTTCTTTATAAGGTGAATAAAAACAGATCTGATGTAAAGTTCCTTTAAGGGTATGGAACGGGAAGGATGAGAAGAGACGGATGTCCCTGCGCATTCACATCACCAATGACGGGCGTCTGGCCGAGGAGTAAACGAGTAAGGCTTTTACTACTAGCGCATACAAAAAACCAAATAGCAGTAGTGCTTTTGGCCTCATAATAAAAGACGTAAGCGCCAAACAACATAAAATTCGTTTAAAACAAAATGACGCTTACAAATAAAAAAAACTGTTTTACCAGTTTGTTAAAAAATATAAGGACCATTATCCTAAAAAAGGAGTATAGAGAAATCCGGTATCGATTCCGAATAACAACTAAAAAGGCAAATTATTAGGGTCCGTTTTGAAATTTAAATCTATCTTCTATTATTTATATCTTGTATTTTTGTACGGTACACTATTTAAAACAGTTAAAACACATACACCTAAAAACTAACGAGAACGAAGAAAAAACAAAACTCTCTTTTCATCACTGTATCACCTTAAACAATGTTTCGGAAAACAATTGCAATATATCTGAAACGTGTAATACATCGTACTTCAACGTGCAATACAATACATTAAGTCCACTGAGCAAGTGCTAAAACAGTTAGCCCTATGTTCTAAGCATACCACAACCGAATGGGCGGGTGCGTGAGGCTGTCGGAGAGAGATCGCATCGCCACGTGTGAATGTACCTACATCGAGCCGCTTTTGTGAAGCTATTACTCTATGCCTTATCTACTTTTGTTATGAAGTATCGGCGCGGGACTCGTTTCCCTCAGATTGCGCACGCGTGGCGATGAATTCAGTGTGGTCAGTGTTGTTTCGAATATAAATAGAACTTTAACCATTTTCTAAGTTCTATTTATATGATATACCACCCTAAATACGTATCGGTGTCATGTGTAACAACGTACTTCTGAACTCAAAGTGATGACGTAATTGATGAAATTTTTACAATTCTTAGTGACCATTTGCCAAGCGCAATGGTTCATACATACTTGTGAAAATTATTATATTCTGTTTTTATATTATACGTACCTAAAAAAATTAATTTGCGACAAAGTTTAAAAATAGATGTTTAATAAGACAGTAGAATGTGCGATCGAAGTGTATGGTTTTATTAAAAAAGTCAGTTGCATTGTATTCAAAAAAATTGTCAAGGTGAATGTTAACCGTGTATAAAGTAGGGTTTCATAGTTTATTGTTATCGACTGCACTTGTCTAAAATTCGTTTCTACAAGGTTTCTAACTATCCACCTATGTGCTGCTTATGAGTTTTTGTTACTTAGTTGATTTTAACCAACTTACCCATATTAATATTCTGCTGAGATTTTTCGCAAATATCGTCTATTATTTATATAATTATATATTTAATATTATTATATATAAAAGACGATTATTATATATAATAATCGTCTGCTTACAAAGGACTTTTTCAACGGTTGATATTGTAGTAGCTGATAGCATTATGTTTTTCAAAACTGTAAATAAACATATTTATTTTAATTTGGGTAAATTCTATTTGCATGCTTAACTACATACGGTTTTGCTTACTGTAGTGCTTGCTTACTCTTTCCTGATAAACTATTATTAGTATCAGTAAAGAAATCGGGCACCTTTGTAAGGGATTCGTCAGTAGTGTCCACTGAAGCAAACCTCTACGCGAATCAGTCGGCAATATCGATACCCACGGAAGGAACCAGACCACCGATAACCATTTCATCTGTAATCGACGACCGGCCTTTATTTTACATCTTCTACTTATTACCAGAACGTTTAAGAGTTGCATGTATTTACTGAACACGTGTGTATTTACTTTTACTAACACTCATGTCAGCACTGTTCTAATGAGTCATTTTAAATATTATCATTAGGATTTTCAAATTTACAAAAATTTTCCTTGACCTCGTCTTTTCTTTTACCACTTAGTTTTATTTTTCTGTTTAAGAATGTTGACTCTAAATACCAAATAAAATAGCTTTTGACAACAAATTCATCTATGATATTGTTCAGAATTTCATTAAATTCTGAAACCTGCTTAATTCATCACGTGAGTGATTCTCTGGTCATGTGATTCAATGTATTATGTGACGTTGAACAAAATACGTAAGAAAAACAATAATCCATATTCTCAGATGTTGAGTAATTAGGTACGTAGGTATGTAAATTGCATTTCACGAGGTACTTGAGAATACAAATACTACGTTTCGTTTTTGTGAATTTTTATTTTCTCACATGAGACATAGACTAACAGCTCCAGAAACAGCCCTCTGTTGTTAAGTTCAAAAGATATCCAAGTCCAAAAGGAAAGGTGAAAATGCTGAATGACCTCGACGTCATGTTCGGGAGCCTCATTAAATTTTCTAAAGAAGAGGTTCTAAAAATAAACACATTCAAAACGAAAATTACGTCGAATGCCCATGTTGTACCAAATCCAATGACAACCGAGAACTGTCCAATCAAAGTTGTTGATAATTAGGACAGTTCGATTAGGAAGATTCAAATTTGGTAAAGAAATCTTCATCTCGACTGGGCAGCATTCAGTAAAATACGCTTCGTCTTCGAGTCTAACTGATTCGATATATAGAAACGTAATGCTTTGAACCGTGCGTGTTTCAGTGACGATGCACAGATGCCAGACATGATACCTTGCTTTTGCTTTCGTAAACACACTCAGAATCATTCAACGCGAGATGGAAGGAGCTATATGCCCGGGGTTTCTTTGCGAGATAATTAATACCCGAAAGGTAAAAAATTGCAAAAAAATTAGCGCGGCCGACATAGCTCATAGAATGATCAAATTGTAATGTTGTAATGGCTTTTCTTTGACTTAACATTGCTTGTAGAACCGATAACCATTGAGAAATGTACATTTCGAATGGCGACCTCGAAGTTAACTTTGCAGAATGGAATCGCTTCTTATTAGGTAAAATGATATAAACTGATACGAAAGCAAGTACGAGATATAATTTTCAAAATAAAAAAAAAACCTTAACAGCTTGTACTCTTCATCTTCGTTTTTGTAATGTTAACTTAAAAAAAAAAAAAAGTATGGACGTCAGTCATTATATCAATCTCTAACGTCCATCTTTTTTTCTTGTATACAATATATCGTTATAAAGATAACGCTAGAAGGCTCTTTCTCTGCTTATGGGGAGGTTGGGCGGATTGCTTAATAATTGTATTATGTATGTATGATATATTAATGCTTAGCCACCGCGAATGATAGGTCAAATAAAATTAAACACTCGTTCCGTGCTTCAGAAAGTACGTTACCCTTCGATTTGGCTTTGTCATCGCATTAGTGACATCGATCGTTACCGGCCTCCATATCCAGAATGAGCTAGTGTTAAAGTCTTCAAGATACGCCGCAGTTATGTAATGACAAAAACTTGACATAATACATGCATACGTACAGACTTCCACGGCTACTGTAAATCCTCTAAAATATAAATGTCGTTTCACTATGAACATTTTTCGTTCATAGATCTCTTATTTTGTTTTCAGTTACTTACACTAAAATTGCCGACAACGTCCCAACTTAATGACGTAATAAAGCGACTAATAATTGTAACCTCTCCGGGCGAAGTCGATTTTTTTTTATTGATTTGTAATTAATAATGCCTATTTCTTAATGGATCCTGTGTATCGCTGTGATTGGAAATCAACATTGATTTGAGTAATATAGCTTTTGAGTTACGAAATCAATGTTATCGCGACGAAAACAAACCATTAATGTTGTTTGCAGACCCATTAGCGACGTTCTTAAAGCAGTCCCGAATACCTAATACTCATTTACAATTAGGGAGTTATTGTTCTCATAATACACTCGAGTAAAAGGAATTACGCTGAGTAAGAGGAGATTTTTCACTTCTATATACATTCGTATTTAGTTGCTTAGATAGGTCTAAGATATTTCAGAGGGTATTTAAATGTGGTAAAGTTGCGCATACCACTGAGATCACTGTGTAAATACTGTGTCATCGAGATGCGTCCTTAGTTCCAAATATTATACTATCTAATGTTATAATGAGTTGATAGCGCGCAGCGGAAATGCAGCGAGGTGCGGTTTACTTAGGTCGTTGTGCCATCCGTTCGTATTATCTGGTTTAATATTTATTCGATCGCGATAAGCTTGCGAATAGACGTTCGTCGGACATTTTGTTAATGTGTCAAATAGGTTTGAAGCGGCGGCTGTTCATTTTAGCATACACAAAAAACATGATTAACGGAATTCGAAAAATGGAAACTCATTAAAATGAACTCGTAAATGCCATTAATTATTGTTATGATATTATGTATTTTTGTATTTCGTTATGAAGAATATGAAAGGTTTACTTATAAGTTCAAAATACGTATTTCCTAATGGATCCCCATTTGCGAAATATTAAGCATGAAATTGCAAATTTTTGTTAGAATCGTGTCAGCCAGCCAATTAATGGTTGATTTTGGATATGCGGAAAAATTCACGCGTATATAACGAAATTAATTAAAACTATAACAGCTAAGTAAGTTATACAAGTTAACGAGTTATGAAGTATAATAATCGACCAACTTATAAAATGTTCTTGGAGAAGTTAAAAGTAAAATTTCATACAAATTACTTAAATGAAGTTATTAGTTGTGTAATAAAGGTAGTAAATATAAGTTTATGAACAATGTAAAATTATGGAAAAATAAAAGCAATTCATTCTTAACGTGCATCTTTTATGGTCCGGTTTTTAGACCATATTAGCCATTAAACCGTGAACTCAATTAATATGTTCATTTTTTCAAACAAATGCCATCGTTCTAGGTCCGACCGTAACCGGCAACTATGGAACCCTACAGTGCACATGGCCCGACACGCACTTGGCCGATTTTCAGTATTAGTAATGTTTTGAGTTGCTTAAGTACTGTGTCACAAGCGTGGATTTCTTGGGTATTAAGCTGTTCCAAAGTTTTTCGGTAAATGACGTGAAGAACAAAAACTATTTTCGGGTAACGAAAGAAATCAGAACTGTAATCAAAAAGATTCTGGACACATTCTGAGAATATTGCTACAGGTGAGAGAAAGTTTTTGCGATTAACTGTTGTTGTTTGAAAGTAAATAACCGGAATCGACACTACTTAAGTATTTTGGCCTAACTTGATGAAGTTTTTTTTATTTCTTAACCCCTTGTGTTTCACGGTCGGTAGACTTCGCTAATTTCTAGACTCTTAAATAGGACTTGAATGCATTCATTCTTATATTGAATACAATCCTTTGGTGTTTATTTAATTTCAGCTTATTTTATACAGGATACGACATGAGTCAGCTTGTGATACTTGTGAGAGCGGGTAGTCTGGTCATAAGAACGAATCATCAGTGATGTATACACGTAGGCCACTATCCAATCCGGCGACTCGATGCTAATTTTGCTGATGTCCATTTATTTTTAGGGTTCTGTTAGTCATGCACCGGACCGCACAGGACCGGTTTTTGTTCCATTGCGGCTGGTGAAGTGTGCTACCTGCGCCCTTATGTTTACACTAAAACTCAAATAATTTCGCTATTGTCATAATTCTTTCTCAAGCAAGTCGATGTATAATCGATGCTTCGTTCGTATTTTTTAGTGTTACCGTAATAAAAACAAAACCCTATGCAGACCATATTGGTGGCATATTAAAAAAGGGCCAAATTTTAAACACCCGCAACCGACGAGCTTACATGAAAAGATTGATGGATGTCAGTGAGGCGAGACAGATAGGCAAAGATCGTACCATGTGGAAATCTATAGGCTCTGTCTACCCTTCTGATGAATAGGTGTGAGTTTATATTATTATTATTTCTCAACGAAGTTGATGTACAATCGATTGAAAAGAAACGTTTATTCGTTCGTATTTTTTTGTCTCACCATAATAAAAAACAGTCATTATGCCTTTAGTAATCGAACACAAACTTCAATCGTCAGAATATTATTAATAAATCAACGATGGTCAAATCAGCAAGGCGAGAATAGTCCCATTTTTATAACTATTCATCTGAAACTACACACCTTTAACAGATATTTCCATTTCTATACTAACTAGTAGTATATTGGGTTCTAAGTAGATATGTAGTGCGATTTTTTTATTATTTGGATTAGTTGCATAGAAGCGGAAATAGGTTAATAAATATCGACCATTTCCGTACTTACAACGGTGCGCTTCAAACTCGCTGTGCAATAATTAACTGCTAACTGTTAAAGTTAAAAGCTAAATATGTTAAAATAACGATAATCTTAGAGATATTGGCATTTGTGACATCAATTTTATGACTAATTTCTTTAAAATTACCTCATCACCTGCCAATTGTGAATTTAAAACAACGTATTTTGACGTGTTCATCTTTACCGTTAACGGGTAACGGTGAATTATGTCAAATGACAGTTCGAAGCACACCGCTGCTTCTGTACAAAAATGAAAATGAGCATTTGAAAAAATTTCTATCCGAATTTGATTCGAGTCATTATATTTCGATTACGATCGGGTCTCGGTCCTACGTGATCCCGATACCAATCCAGATCTTGATCTGACACCGAAACTAATGCTGACCTCGCCAGCAAACACCCGACAAATAGTACTGAATCCAAGTTGTTAGGTACAGATTGTGTCCCAATAATTTCAAATTCATCGTAATCGACCGAGTGCTTGGCGTCTCGTGAGAGCAATTTAGTAGGTCAGAATTTCCAGAACGGAATGGACAAAACTATAAATGATCAATGAACTTGTGAATTGTTCTCTCCGAACTCAGTATTGATGTCGCGAATCAATTATGCCGAGTTGGAACTCGTATTTAAAAGTTGTAAAATCAATTGAAAAGCAGGCAATCAAATATTATCATAATAACTAAATGTAGCATTACATGTGACTATTATATTGGTGTCAAATAAAGATTTAATTTCGTACTTAACACCGAGCCAGTAGTACTCTAATACGATATGATGATAATGTTATATTGCAAATTTAAATACGTAATAAAATAAATATAAATTAAGTTGCACTTTAAAAAGTTGAATTTAATAGAATCACAAGTCTAACATGTTTAAATAGTTTTGTAAATTTTCATATTATGTAATTGGAACGAGCAGTCATGGTTGTAATTTTATGTGAATAATAGTTTTAAGTTTCTCAGTATTT
The DNA here is from genome assembly GCA_005406025.1 of Eumeta japonica. Classification (NCBI taxonomy): domain Eukaryota; kingdom Metazoa; phylum Arthropoda; class Insecta; order Lepidoptera; family Psychidae; genus Eumeta; species Eumeta japonica. The sequence continues at coordinate 37,094 of BGZK01001568.1, forward strand.
ACAATAGTTCATAAAAAAAAATGCCATACGTTGTCAAAGAATGGTGAAATAATATAATTTTGCTTAAAATAACGTAGAAAGAGAATGTAAACATTTTAATTTTATTTTAAAATTACACGTCTATATATAGACATGTAATTGATATTAAGGACTTCCCGTAGAAATAAAAAAAAAAATCAACAATCTCGGTGTAAGTTGTCTATGACTCTTATAGTTCGTGCAACGTAGCCCGTCATAGTTTAGCTAATTATGCTACAAGTAAAGTTATTGTTATTGGCATAACTGTTTAATGAAAGCCGAGATGGATTAGTTATTGAGCAAATCGCGCGCAGACCGGTCGGTGCGCGGGAGGACTATGTTTTACAATGCGACTGTGGCGGGGCGATATACGAGTTCGCGCTCATAAAACACGTATCGGCAATAACAATAAATAGACTCGCCGTTTTTGTACTACTGCATTCTCAGTTCGTTGACGTCATCTCGCGAACGATCCGATTCGTGTCCGCTCGTAAATTTTGAAATCCCGTTCCGTGTAGTTTGGCCGTCGTCAGCGTCAACAAAGAGCGGCATTAAACAGTGCTCGTCTCAAATGAAGTTTAAACTCGGAGAATGGGCGTTAAACGGCTGTTATTAACTGATTCGCCACAGTCGAACGTCACGTCGAATTTGACGTGCGGCTGTCACACGGAGTGAGCGGTCAGCACGGCCGTCCAGTTCCAATGTCACGCGATATCGAGTCAGTATTTTTATTATACGTTCGTCCGTCAGTTTGACAGCCGTGTCATGAGCTGAAACTGTGTGTCGAGATGATTACAAAATGAAAATATTGAGTTGAACAGACAAATCGGAATTGTAACGGTTTCAAATCAATAAACTATTAACAATAATTATTATCCGGGTTAAATTTGAATGGGATTATCAAAGAAGTCGGCCTCGTGAAATCTCAATACGTTAATGCGGATATTTAAGAAAATCTATATTATAGCATTCTAGGCAAAACTCTGTCCGCTTTTCTAAGCCCTGCTTGCTCGTCGTGACTTACCTGTGTCTTTGCACCATTCATATTTGCGTGAAGCATAAATCTTTAGCCAACGTCAAGGTTTTTTTGCCGCTGACTCAACTTTCCCACAATCTTTTTATTTCAAATTGAGGGACTTGAACCTTGACTCCTCCATATTGAGCTATTGGAGGGCTACCTCTGACCAAATGCTTATTGTATTTTATAATACTTTTAGATCTTCGTCTCGATAAACCTTTTAAATTTTTCTTTCCGGTTTACGAGACGCGTTCAATGTAAAGGAAAAACTGGGCGTTTGTGTAAGGTTTGGTAAAATTAGACGAAATTTTTACATGAAAACCAACTTGTTCACTCTAAAATATCTTTGCGAATAGGAAGCGTTAAATTGAGCGCCCGGCTTTTTGAAGTTACACTTCTTTTAACGCGTTAGGAAAATTAGATCAGAGTGTATTTCCACTAATGCGTTGATGTAATCATAACACACGGTGAAGTTCGCACGGTCCGAAGTTAACCCAAGTGGTGCGCCATGACGTATCAATTAGTTATTCAATGCAATTAAGTAATTAAATATGTGCTATAAACACAACAGATGTCGAGTCGTAATAATTATGTATTTATATATATGAATCTCCGAAAATTGATATTTTAATCTGTGAATTTCCATCGTTGTTCATATTCATAAAATTTTACGTTTGTTGTAGGGTATATGTATTTTTTTGTCATGGATGCTAAAGCCACCTATCGAAGTTTCAAAACGGGTGTAGCGCGAGTGGAGTGCGTGACCTATTTCGGCGGGTCGCGGCGCGCGCCGCGTCGCCCGGGACCTCGCGTTATGTCATTTACAATTACGCATCACGGCGCCAGCCGCAGCAGCTATTGTCATCGGCGGCACTGGAAATTATATTTATCAACGTCTCTTCTCTTAACGCTAACGTCGATGGTGTTTTTTTTTCATACGATTTTAGTCGTTTCGATGCTCACATCTCCGACGTCTTTCCCTTAAGGCGACAATCGCATAACAATACTTTTTTCTTTATTTAGTCTCTAACAAATACTAATGTTTGTTCACATTTAACAAATGTGTAACACGATAATACGTATATAGGAAATGTGCCCCAATAGCTCGACAATGGTTTGTGATGTTAGGTATTGTTATGGATAACGCGTTAAACCGCACGCATCGCCACCGCGCCCCACCCCGTCCGCCAGCACCTGCGGCGAGTTACATCACACTCGTCTACCTCATCCAATAAAGCGACGCGAATAAACGACTCGTGGCGTTAGTGTTACAAATAATTCGCATTTGTCCAGGACGTGTTCGCGATTTCGAGCGTTCAATAAAAACAGTACGGCGCGGTGAAGTCACTGGCCGTGCGCGGTGACGTCAGCGACGTTACTACTCCACCGAGTAATAGTATTAAATAACGGGACGTGGTGGTCTGTGGTGCTGTCTGAGTTTTCGTTGTCCGTGCGCGTTTTCTCTCTCCGGCCGGTAGGTATCGTGTAAAAACTGTGTCGGCCAACGGTTCGTTTATCTGCATGTCGGTAATTGCAGAAACTGGAGGTAAGACGCGACGTCGACCGGCGCCGCGGCCGGCCGGCGCCGGCAGGCGTGCGCACGGCGGCTGCCAAGTGTCGCGACCGATATTGTACGATGAAACCATTGTCTGATGTTGCACCTGCCAGAATGTAACCCAAGAACGATCGGTATGCGGTGGTGCAATTAAATCCGTGACTGCATTTAACCTGGTAAATGTTAAGTGCACGTGTTCTCCGTTTCCTCAGATCGCAATTTTGTTGTATATAATTTTGAAATAATACATTTTTCGATGCTTAGTAGCGATTTTGTTTGTTGTCTAAGTATTGTAAAACGAAAATAATGTTCTATTATAATAAGAGTACTTCGTCTTAAAAAAGGAAAAAATAAAATCCGTTTTAGACTTAAACCAGTATCTTCTAACTTGCGTCATCCTGCGTACGACCTTCGTCTTGTCCGATTCGTGTTTTAATTTTTCCTCCTTAACATTTTTAGCCGATTTATGAATTCAGAAAGGAAATACTCTCTCGGAAGTACTGATTTAATTTGCCGTGAATTAAATAATGAATTTAGCGGGCAGATTGATCGATTTTCAATAGTTGTGTATTCCATTTTCGGAAACTATTTTATATATTGCTGTATTTTAAATTAACGGCGATGCCATTAAACAGCGACGTTATTTATAACACAAGTTTTATGTACTATCGTCAAAATTTAACGAACTGTTACAACCATCAAGAAAGTTTGTGATTGCCCACAAAGAGATATCAATCGACTTAAGTTCCGCTTTGAAACGAAACATAACTTGGATTAATTAGTTGGAGAGTCGTTGTAGTGGGCCCGTATCCGGCGCCATTGTTTTAGAAAATCATTTGAAAACACGCTTGGCCATATTTAAGATCTTGCGAAATAGAAAACTGTCATAGGAATTTAATAAAAAACCAAGTATGAACTAGACTTGGGAAATATACTTACTTTATCTTTCAATATGCCAGAAAATAAGGTTTTGGTTGGTATTTACTGATGGTATTTACGACGAGCGGAACGATGATTAGCGACAGGAACAAGGTCGAATAGTTGATGTGGTCTAGTGGCAAAAGTTAATAACTTGTTACATCGAATAGTTCGGCGAAAATCGGTTGTGACGGACGAACGGACTGAAAGTTATTCAATAAGTGTTCCATTTTTAATTCTAATGTTGAACACTTAAAAATTCGATTGGGTATAATTTACGTAAAAAATAGAAAATGGTAATTTTAAAATGACACTAACAAAGTCTTAGGTTATCAGACACATTGATCGCATCAAATATAAGGAAAAATAAGGTGAGTCTCAAAATTGGTACTGCTATCTAATGGCATAAGCGTTTGCATAAACATAATAAAATATTATTATGTGAATATATAAAACCTGGTAGGTTTTACTGTGTTCATTTTCTTGATAATATTTCGTCGAATTTGATCTGTACTCGGTTAATAACGTATAGGCATAATTTTTATTTTGTCAGATTGCTTTTGGAAAGGGTACCTCAAACTGTTCTAAATTTCAAAACACTATGACGTATTTTTAGACTAAAAATGTCTTGCAAAGATTTCGAATTATTAAAAGTTTTTTTTAAACAAATGATAAATATAATAGTAAATCGATTCATCCTGTCTAGAGTATTACTGAATCATAACGGATAAAGAAAACTATGGTCAAATCGTATCTTAATTATATAGTTATAAACACTTAAAAATCGTCATATTATGTAAATTTTTAATGTAGGCAACAGTTCTTCCTATAATCACAAAATAAGCTATCTATTTTTTTGTTTATAATAAAACTCACGTCTATTAATAAAAGGTTAGGCAGACACCACAAATCTTCATGTCGCATATGATCTTTGTATGCGATACTTGCATCACTGACACCCATGGAATCGTTTCATAGAAACTTGTGGGTTTCGGATGCATAAAATTTGATCCTATTTTACTATGCCGCCAATTTGGTCTGCATTAGATTTTCTAGAGCGTACCTTGCCAATATTTTCAATACATATGCGCTCTATAGATTTGTTTTTGAAGTATGACGCATGTCATAATTTATTTATGCGTCTATAGGTAATTTATGACATCAATAGTGTCAATAATTCTTCAAATCGGTTTTTTTTTTGCGTGATACAAAAAAACAACAATTATTTATTTTAAAGTTTATTTAATAATGTACTCTATGGCCGTGTGATTGCATTAAAAAGAGGTCTAAGCCGTAATTTTAAAAATGAAACGAATGTCCCATTAGCGGCTGTTGGATCTTACCCTACTCAAAATACGAGAGCCTCAATTGGTTTGCATACAGTTAATGCACCCCGCCTAACGTTTATTCTAAACAAAGTACGTAATGCAAACGCAAAACATAAACTGTTTACACATCGAAAAATCATATACTAAATTAAAATATTCTCTTTACAGTTAAGACTACAAATACAAATTCATCCGTTTTTTGGTTAAATGAAAATTTAATTAATTGATTAAAGTATAATAAACATGTGTAATTTCCTTCTAGGAAAAATGTTGCGTATTTAACGTTTTCGATCGGGAAATATTTATTCCCACGTTCAGAATACTGATCATTTTTTAAATAAATGAATAATTATATTAATCTTGTTGTTATTGTATTTACCGGGAAAATATTATTTCTTTTGAGGTTGACATTTTAGATGATCTTTTAATTTGGACTCCATCTTGCAAAATAGTAAATTTAGTGTTTTTAAAAAATTGCAGTCATCAGTTCATCGTATTAGATAGACGCGATATATCCCAAAATACTCGCAGGATCGCTAATAGCACCTCACTCGTGCAAACCGGTTCATTTGGCGGGCCGCGGCAGAATTTAACATCGGAAATTGTTCATACATAGGCTGATGGACATAGTACAGTCTGCTAAAAAATAAAGGCCGACGTGTTTGCGGGATACTGATGGATGAGGAGGATGCTCAATTTATTAATTTGTATCAGTTATTTGCACATTAGATTAGGTTAGGTCTCGTTATCATTGTTATTATTTGTTTTATCAATGTCACATGTAAGTACGTAATCGAATAAACTTTAAACTAGATCCGACGAGGAATGCCTTAATAATGAAGTTTTTTCAATCGCTTTATCTCAATTTAATTTTAAAGTAACGAAATCTGTTCAGTTTTGGTGTACATTTTGGGTAAAGAAAGTATTACTTTTTTAAATTTTGGCAAGACTTTGCATTTTGTATTTACGCTTTAAACTACTCCGCCTATCGGCCCTTGCCGTGTCCGGTCCGCGGAGGGCCGAGTGTTTGCTCACCGGCACTAAAATAACAGCGCCGCTAACGATGTTTCGCTGTGACACACCAATTTCACCTGACTCCATAATAATGGCGTGTTGCTATTTACGTATTTATTTGCGAATACTTATGACTTGATCATTTTATTTATGTAATTATCATAACGATAAGGGAAGTTAATGATGTGCAAATAAGGTAGTTTACTATTTTATTTTTTTGTATTACCGCATTTAATGCTCTCTTGTTTGAGTAAGAGTGTAGAGAAAGCGCTGTTTAGATAACAATAAAAATATCCGAATAATGACTTTATATTGCTGTTTAGACAGAGAAGGCACTAATATCCAGCTACGTCATTGTTGATTAACGCTGTATAAAATCATGTTGAGCTCCGTTTTGTAAGAAAGAGATGGACATAGAATTTTTGATGGTTTATAGTTCATTGTTTTTTTAACCGGTTTCAATCCTGGTTTTACTTTTAGCTATCACGTGTAGTCAGCTTAAATACACAATTCATCAACGAATATAATATTATAAATATCAACAAACCACCCTATTTTAGACTTTGAAGGGTTTCGTCGTCCTTTTGGAATAAAGTAGTCGTTCCTTTAAGGCTTGCCCCATATGAGTATAAATTAAATATCCTTGTTTTCAACATCGATCACGTCCTAGTTTCGCTTCTGATGCCGCTTCAATTCTAATCGCGGTCTCTGTTCTGCTTTCACTTGTTTTTTGTTTTCGAGCTTTGTCCCACTCGGGGTTCAGATTTAAGTTCCATTTTAGATTCTGATTCTGGCCCCACTATCGACTGAGATCTTGGTCCCGCGATTGATTGTAGATCATAAATCTACGTGACCATATTCCGAACGTTTTAAATTTTCTTTATACTGTTAAAGAAGTAATTATTTAAATATGAAAATTCATACATATTAAACGATTTCAACAATTTATCGCACCAACACACGACAGCAATATTAAGTTATACGTACGTGCATGAGGAAACCTTTAATTATTACGTAATCACTTCGGATTACAGTTGTTCGTTATTTTTTGTTGACCAAAGAAATTAAAATTTAATTAAAGGGTTCTTTTATATAGTTTTTTATCGTAAAGGTGTTTAGTAAAAAGTAAAACGTTATGTTTAAATAATACTTATTTCTATTATTTTTTAATGTGATAATAAATTTACATTTTTGCGTCTTGGCGCTTGGGGAAGTAAGTATGAAATTTCTTCATTTCCGTTGCAGTTAGAGAAAAGTTTTTTTATTTTTTGCGAAAAAGTAATAAGAGAATGCGCAAAATATTAAATAAATGGGCCACTAACAAAAATATAAACATGTAAAATTATGACAAAGTATGATAATTAAAAATGCATTTTGGCAACGAATATTGATGTATAGAATATGTAAATGAAAGTGAGAGTATATAAGGTCGGGAAAAAAAGTTTTCCCTATTTCATATATAAATTAATTCATATATAAAAATAGGATAATTATTCATCACATTTTTTATTTACAATTATATATATATGTAATATGTATTGTCATTTCGTTCAACAACTTGATGCCATTTTGCAGATAGTGACATAATCCCATTGTTGTAAAAATTTTAGAGCTTCTAATGAAGAAACCGAAATATGTAGTCAATCCTAGCCCGTCAATCATGTTGCAAGAACTGATATGCTGATTTGCTCTACTTTTTCCAAAATGAAATCGACTTTATCCATAACATGCCGACCAGAGTAAGGTTTGTGTCGCATTTTTCCGTTTTTTGTAAAACCCATAACTATAAAATGTATCGAATTTCTATGTTAGATCCACTCATTTTGGCAGACAGAAAAACAAGAGAAAAATGGCGGAACACCGTTTTACTTTTTATAATTCTTTTTTTAATATGCCATCTATGTAATAGTATCAAAACTAGCCAGATACAAATAGTATAACCAAAGATATTTTATTGCACTTTTTACTTATAAAAACGAAAAAACTTTTTCCCCGACCTAATAAAATTTAATTACAATATCTGTTTAAAGCAAATAAGTCTATAGAAAAGCAGCAAATATGTACTTGAAATATTATATGAACGGAAAACTTCTCTTAAACAAACGTTAACGCAAAAAAAAATTTTTTTTGCGTTAACAGACATTATAAGAACTTAACAGACATTTGTATGGCATTATAAAAAATGCCATACAAATTTTTAAGAAAATTCTTATAATGTCTATTTTTAGGGTTCCATACCTAAAAAGGAAAAGCGGAATCCTTATAGGATCACTGTTGTCCGTCCGTCCGTCCATCCGTCCGTCTGTCTGTCAAGGCCCTTTATCTTGGCAAGGCGTGGAAGTATTTAGTTGAAATTAAAACAATGTACTCAAGTCTACAGTCCTTTGAAGCTGTAAAAATATCAAACTTGTAATTTAACGTGATAAAAAGATACGGCAGTTTATGCCGTAAAAAATGTATATTTTGACATTCTCAAATGAATAAAATTTATAGGGTATTTTCTGTTGACCAAGAACTATATAATTTGGCAAGTAATACCGACTTATACTACAAGTATAAGAAAAAATTTGAAAATCATACGTTTGTAATTAAATTATGAAAATAACTTCGATTAGGTTACCTAACTTATTTAGGTATGAACTGTTAGTAGAACCACTATTTCCTATAAGTATGTAATTATAGGTTTTGGAAACTGGATTTTCTGAAAAATCTCGGAAAAAACAGCGAGGCTCAATTACTGATATATTTATAATATGCACCTGCAGATTTGTACGAAACCCTCGGTGGGCGAGTACGACTCGTTCTTTTCCGATTTTTTAATATTAACTTCAAATAATAATCAACGCTAAATACGATCTAATTTATTTTAATGTTAATTTATATGTTCCAAAAAAACTAGCTATAAAAATAGGTATACAAGAAATTATTTGATTGTAGACTTATTCTAAGGCATCTCCCCAAAAGTTATTTTTCAACTCGGCTTTACTATAACTAGTCTGTACTATATAAAGTACCGCCACTGCGGATTCAGACAGAAAATACTTCAAAACTGTTTTTTTTTTTTTTAATAATTCATTTAAAAGATAGTTTAACCATTTATAAAATCGACTAGAATGTTTATTTTCGTATCTCTAATAGTTTAAAAGTTATTTTAGTTTTTTTAGGTAACGCGTGTTTTTTAAAAGTACAATAAAAAATTGAAAAAATTTTTTTTCTATACTTTGTTATATATGGTTGTTTTTGTTAATTTTAGAAGTTTTAGAAAAAAAGTAAAAAAAAAGTTGAAAATTTGTTTATAACAAATTGGTAAGTTAATAAACAATAGAATTGATGATAAAAAAAATTTTTTTTTGTTACTTTATAGAGGACTATCAATTATGATTTTTAGAAAAAAAATAATTTCTTAACTAATTATTTAAACAATAGGAATATTAAACAATAGGAATATAAAAAAACGATTATAAACAATTAAAAATTGTTATTAAGGAAAAATTTTTTTTAAAAATCATAATATTTGGAATGTAATAAAGTTGTGAAAAAAAATTTTTAAAAAATATTGATTTCATCAATTTGTTTATAAAAAATTTATCAAGAAATGGCGGGAAAATTTTTTTTTGCAAATCAATAAATATCTTGTATTAATAAAAAAACGATAATATGATGATTTAGAAAAAAAAAAATTTTTAACAACATTACTTGGATTTTTAAGTTTTTGTTTAAGTAAAAAAATTGTTATAAACAAAGTATAAATATTTTTTTAACTTTTATGGCACGATCTTGTTAAGTATGTATGTAAGAAAGGCTCTACTAAGCGAAAATTTTTTACAACCATTATTTAAACATTTTTTTTTTCACCTACAATTAAGACGGTAGTTCGAGAAAATTTCGTTAGTTAACAATTGTTTAACTTGTTGAAAAATTAACTTTAAGTAAAATTTCCAACGGGAATAAATTAATTATAGTGTTCAGAACACACCATAATTTTTTCAAATTTAAAAAAAAATAGTCAATACCTTAAATAAATTAATTAATGTGCCGTACTCGCTTTTGACGCCACGCGCGCATCCTAAAAATGTCACGCGCAGACCTATTTTCAGCGTTAAATTAAAATTATAAATAATGGAGATAGAGTTCCGGGAGTTAGGAGTTTTTTATTGGAAATTTCCTCCTCTTTCAGAATCTTTTTGAAATTTCTTAAATATTAATAGTTTATTAAATATTGGCAAAAAACGAAATGCCATTTTTTTTTCATCTTTAATTGTTTATAACTTTTGCAATTTTTTATGTGCTAATACACGCTTTTGGCACATTTTTCTAGACGTCATTCCGGATCCAATGAGCTATCGCACATAATTTTAAGAGCAGTATCTCTATTTTGTACCATTTTCAACTTGTCGACTAGACTAATAGACGACCGATATTCATGGGCATAACTGGCTCGACTTTTTAAGGGGCTGTTAACCGGCACAATTATCACAATTCTTTATGTGATAGTTTTATACATGTTTGATTGTGTATATACTTAATTTAATTTTATATTAATAGCATTGGAGACATAAGAATGTGTCGCGACTGCGCGTCCATCGACCAGCAGCAGCACCAGTGCGCGGGCAACCCGTCGATCGATGCGGGCCTTAACGAGAATTAGGCCCCCGGTCATTACTCATCCGGCGTCCGAGACGGAATCGGCTCAATAAATGTTTTCCTATCCCGGATTGAGTGTCGCGGCGGGCGGCGGGCGGCGGCTCGTTAGCGACGAGAGCGAAAAAATCTCAGATGCCGTTAGGGGGGTTATCGGGCTTTCCCTTGGAATATTCATAATTGCTTAGATATTCTGTGATGCTGTAAGGTCTCTCAACGCGAACAGTCACTGAACTTTACAACGATTTTACATTAAATCTGTTCAATTTCAAACGAAGGAAGGTGATCCACGTGAAATCTAACTTATTTATTCATGAAATTCCCCTATAATATTAACTATATGTACATACAAATTTTGATGGTTTTGATTACAGCTCTTGCATCAGTTGCTTGAAATTCATCAGGCATCCATATAGTTTTATATCCAATTTTGTGGCACAGCGACGCTTAAACGGAAATCGTTTTTGTCAGTGTTTCGTATCGAATCTCATTGCTTAAACATGACGACATAATGTTTATTGGATTATCTCCGTATCTATTAGACGCTGTTTTTTTTTTAACTGACTACTAATTCTAAGCGAAGTAGCGTATAATGTTTTTTATGCCCACGTATGCGTTTGTATGTTTGTGAGAAATGCTAGGAGTGGGTATGCACTATTTGCACAAAATTCGACGAACGTCGCAGATTATAGTATACTATTAGCTTTTTTCAGTGACTTCGTGTAAGTGAATTACAATCTTAATGTATAGTAGAGGTAAATAAGTTGTATTTTTTCGTCCACAAAGGTACTTTTGCATTATCTATTGCAATTATTATTGTGTTAATACAAATAGTGCTGTCATTGTTGCAATAAAAAGTGATCGGCTTTGTCTCTCAGATATCTATGGACACGTTTATTCCAGTTAAATCAAATTAAATTAAAAATTTTATTTTACACGATCCATATCCGCGTCGACGTCTCGTAATCACTAGCTACACTTGATGGCAGACTTACAACCTAAGTAATTGCTGTCACTGTTCCTCCTCTACGATAAGCTTCGGTTGAACACATCGTTTGCTCGGGCTAGTGCCACAGTCTACGTACACTTAACACACTAGCGTCGTATTACTAAAGAACAATATTTACATTCTTCGATGTGAGCTCACACTAAACTTGTTGTCCTTGGCAAGGGACAAGTTAGAATTAATATTTTTTGTCCGTAATTCATTAATCGGTTCTCGCTTACATGTAAAGATAAAACATAAATTCTTTGTGAGATTTTTTTTACTTTTACGATTTCACAATTCTTATTATTTTTACACTGACGCAAGAAGTGGCCAGTTGACGAATACTCTAAAAAACCGACCATGTGCGTGTCGAATCACGCGCAGTGTAAGGTTCCACAATTGTCCATCACGATATGCGGACTTAGAAGGAGGCTTTTTGTTTGATACAATATTAATTGTGTTCACGGTTCAATGACTAATAACGTCTAAAAGCGGCCCCACATTTGAACGTAAACATTGTTATTCATTTAGGAACTATTATTGTTAAGGATTTTATGATTTTATTTTTCTACAATTTACATGGTTTGTAAACTTGTATGTATTTACTATCTGTCGTTAACTTTTAAAACCTAATTAGCTACGATAGTTTCTCTTTTCACTTAGTTATATGTGATACTACCGTTAATTTTCCACTTATATAAAAACAATCATTTAGGTGGCAGGGGGGCGACACTTGATTCTAAAAAAAATTCCCATTTTAAAAATTAATATTCACCAACTAGATCCCCGAATCCAATTAATAGTTTATGCACACCCGCAATATTTTTGAACAAATAATTCAACGACACCTCACAACATGGGTTAGACAAGAAAAAAAAAACAACTCCACTTTACGAGTAGGAGGGGTATCTTTTATCATCTATATCATCTACATTTTTTCATCACTTTATCGGCGTGATTAGTATGTATACCTATGTCAAATTACAGCTTTCTAATTCTAAGGGTGTTTAAGCTAAGACGGACGGACGGACAGACGTACATGGCGAGACTATAAGTATTTCTTTTTGTCTACGGAACGCTACAAAAGAGCATGATTAAAAAAAAAAGAAAGTTTATTTAATTTGAGAAGATTTAAAAGAAAAACTAACTCTTCTATATAAGCCAACATTGAAGATAGAAAAAATTGTATTTAAGAATTGTGAAATTAACATTTGGACCAAACTTGGAGCCTAGTACGTAAACCCGGCGTAAAACGCGTGTATGTCCTTCTAGGTTTTGGTATATAAATTTACGCGTGACTCCATGAGGTCTTTGTTAATGTATGGTAATTTTAATTTTAGAGTTCGCAGTCATTTACCTGTGTCAACATTTAAACAAGAATGTTTCGTATGCGAAGGAAAGATACATAATATAAAATTATTTCTTGTTCAAGTATCTTTTTATGTTTCTCACATTTCTATCAATGAATCAACGTAAAGGTAAAAGGAGCGACTTAATAATGCGCATGACCGGCTCTAATACATCTTACAGAGGCTATTTGTTTTGTAATAAAAAGGATATAATAGTATATATTTTTAACAAAATTACATTCTATACGAAGATTTTGTCTTCTGTTTCTAGATTTATTACCTACATCTGATAACATAGGTACGAAAATAAAATTCGATGACTTGTTGCAATAAGTTTGGATACATTATAGCAAACTTGTCATTTCACAATTTTTACTCAGCGCATTGGGAAATGAGTAGAAAATAGATGGTATAAAGAAGTTTGTATTAGAGATAAATTTTAATGACATGATTGGTTATGTATTGCGTAATAACCGATTAAAAGTGTATAATGATTTAGGTGTAATGTGATAATATACGGCTTAATATCTCGAATAATATCTTTTTACTATGAATTTATAATGAGATGTTGCTGTGTATCGTTACTTATAAAATTATCGCTTTTTTGTTAATCCGCAAAGCTGTGATCCAGGTCCATGAAAATCAGCAACGTTATTTGTTTTAAGAATAAAGTCTAATAATTATCTTTTTCTGTTTTATCAACTGTTTATAGAACAAAAAGCTCATTCTTATGCTCATATTTAAAAATAAGATATTTAAAAAAATTCTCAATATTTAAACAATTTTAAAAACTTCCCTATGATTTTAAAAAGATATAGTTTTATTTGCTGATTTTTACAAAATTATTGCGTACTGATTCAAGAGAAACGAGTTCGATTTATTATTAACTACACAATTTTAGCATCAAATTTATCTAGTCATCTAAAAACTTTTACTTCAGAGATCTGTTTCATTTCAACACCCATTAAATGGCTTGAATTAGATCGGTCGAACACAAAAAAATGTCGCACAAAAGAAACAAATTGTACTCGCACTTTTTATACACGAGCGACGGAAAAGTAACTCGGAGAGGTGTCGCTCCTTTAGACAGCACCAATTGCTAACACTTTAGATAAGTTTACATCGGACATTTTTCATAAGTAAGCCTCGCATAAATGCAGACGATCATCAAGAAGATGTTTGTACGTGTTTTGGACCGTCATGCCAAAACGGCAGTACTGATGTAGGTGAAATTTGACGAAGAGACATATGTGTAAATGAACAATGTACCGTATCATTCTCTTCTGTCATCAACTTCTTGCAGCGACATGAAGGTAGGGATAAATCAAAAAAGAGTTGCGTCCGTTCGCTCGAAACGTATTGATGATTATGAATTTTGATTTTGTTTCTGTTTATCGTTCGGGCTTTTCGTCGGGATCAGGATTAGTAGAGCGGCGACTTAATCGTGTTTGGGTTCGGAATGAGTTCCTGTAGCTTACACAGATATCTGAATAAATAAATGAAGCTTGTGCTGTTTAATTGCTTCATTGTACTAAACCAAATTTTATCAAAGATTTCGTCCACATATAGATATCCACGTACATGTAGGAATATATTCTACATTTGTGTGGATGAAGTTGTCCGCTACGTATGGTTTATTACAGTGCAAATAAATTTACATTGTACGTGAAATGTGATGAGACCTTGAAAATGATTAAAAAAGCACATTACGGTATAAAACCAAAATAGGTTTATTTATATCTTTAAAGTGTAGGCGAAACGGAAAACTGCTGAAATTAGCAATTCGCAGAATTAATCCAAACTGATCCAACCAAACCATTTTTTTTTGCGCTAACAAAAATATTTAATTGTATGTCCGTATTGAAATGTTAATGGAAGTTAATAACAATGCCGTATAAAAATTCACACGCAACCTCGTTTACTAATGCAATTTCCGCGATAAGATCCATGAAACGTTCCAAGTTACCGGGGACCGGATCGGTTGAAGAGTCGAGCACATCGCTCCATTATCGTTGGGAGAAGGCCCTGCGCTCGTATTTCTCGGGGCGGTGCTGCAATGCGCTTTGCTTAAAGTGAGGTCGCGACCTTCGAGGTTGTTCTCATTACCCGATACGGCATTACAAAAATGACTGGCTTGTGTGATCCTTTTTCGGGTGTGACGTCAAAGAGCAGTGAACGGATTAAAAAAATTTAGGAGTCACATCGTTCATACCAAGCTGATGAACGGCTACGATTTATTTCTTAATTTCTATTCCAATTAGAATTACGACCCTTGTGGATGTCATGCGCTATCTAAACCATTACGTCGTCGAGGCAGATTTTTTTATCGCGTCCCTGCTAAGCAAGCGTTTCCATGATATTTTTATTTCAGATCGATAAACCACGCGGGTCGGGGGGTGTCAGCGACCGCTGTCGCGATCGCTCACACCGATGCGGTATCGGCTTCCGGGACCGACGGCTTAACATGCTGTCCAAGGCACGCAGCGGTGGTTTCATTTAACTCGAGTATAAGACACATTGGTCAATTATTAGCCCGTTGTTGAGATCAAACCCGGTACTTTGACTTTATAATGGTGAGTGGCGTAAATGAGTAAAAAATTACAAGTTAATCAAAAAATCTGTTAACCCCTTGGCTTCCGCCGTTCTAAAGTGTTAGATATGACAAGATAATTTAAAGACTGAATAATTTAATACTAGCTTGTGTCCGCGGTTTCGTTCGCGTATACATACAATTAATTACTTCATCTTTTATATCGATTAAGCTGGCTGTTAATTCTAATCCTGGTCCAGCTCTCAATTCAGATTCCGATAACGCTTTTAACTCCGATCGAAGTCACGTTTTTGATTGTAGTCCCTATCGCATACTCGATTTCGATTTCGTTCTTAATTTCAGTCCCATTTCTATTCTCGATTTTGATCGACTTCGATTTGGTTCCCGTTTCTGCTTTCGACTTTGAACCTGCTTACAAACGTTATTTCCATATCAGTCGCATTATTAATATCGGTCCTCGTCCCGCTATCGATTACGCTCATGGTCCGACTCACACTTGGTCTTCAAAGTTAAACTTGGTCCCGTTTTGCTTTCATTCCGAATCAGCTAACAATCACGGTTCCAATTTAGAAGAAACCGGGGGAAAATGCTAATTTAGTGTCTACTTAATATAAATGAAGCATTCTAAAAACCGTTCAAGAGCAAGTTGTACTCGCGTTATGTGAATTCTTCTACCATGATTAACTGTAAAATACCATACCTTCCTAAAATATAATATTATGATCTTAACGGGTAAAATTTAATGAATAAAATTTATGCGTTTGCAACAAAAAAAAATATATAAGTTATTATGAGATTGGTCAACGTCAACCTCCCACCTATACGCACTTGATCCCAATTGAAGAAAATCTAGTGAGTAACACGCACCTAACTATTGTTCTTGGCTGGACTTTTATTTATTAAGTTCCATGCGGGCGCAGTCGTGGGCACAGGGCAACCGGAACTGGATAACAGGTAAGTCGTTAATGTCGCTACCGAAACCGAGATAGGTATCTGTTACGGTATCCGGTTCGAGATCCGAATCATAATAGTGATTTGGCTTATATCTATATAATCTGCTGAGCTTCCTCGCGGGCTAAGCCGCGAGCGGTCAGTTTAGCGCGAAAATGTAGTGTCGAAAATTGGTATGTACCTACATACTGTAATGAATTACTTCTTTGACAGAACATCGGCATCTACAAGATAATTGTTTCGATTCGAATTCAATTCGAATGAAGGCGTATCATTAAAATGTGTGTTTTATTTATTTTTACATATTTTTGGCAATATAGAACATTCTTTTGGTGTATTTGTGAGAAAATTTTCATATGAACGTGCTCTCAGCCAAGAGTGTTCTATAGCCGTTTACTCTTACTTGTTTGTTTGACGGTGATTCTTATGGGTATCATCAATATCTATACTTATTATATTTTTCTTCTTAATTCGGGCATCAGTCAAAAACTTATCGGTATGGGGTCTTTGACCATTCGAAGCAGAATCGTTTGTATCTGGTTTTTGGTTACTTATTTTTTGTATTCCATACACTTTTAATCATCTTTAGGGTTCCGCACCTCAAAAGGAAAAAAGGTGCCCTTATAGGATCGCTTCTTTGTCCGTTTATCTGTTAAGTTCCCTTGGAGATGTAAAAATATCAAGTTTCTAAGTCAACGCTATTAAGATATTTTGACACTCGTAAGTAAATCGAGACCTTCAGGCTACTACTTATTGACATAGAATCCTAAATTTTGAAAAAAGAAAGGCCTCTCAGCATAAGTAAAGAAAAAAACCCGAAAAGCATTAATTTATAGATATATCACATAAAAAAATACATTTTTTGTTATAACAACCTATCGTTTGCAATTAGAGTATGGTACCATTATGTAGACCGAGACATAGGAAAAATAATTTTAACCTCTCACTATTAATTGAATAACCTCCAAAAGTTCCAATGTATCAAAAAAATACTTTACAACGTTCATTGAAAAAAAGGAAAACAATTAAGTTTGTACGGATCCCTTGTGGTGCAGGTCCTATTCACACTTTACTGGTGTTTATTTTTTAGGGTTTGATACCCAAAGGGTGCCAACAGAACCCTGTTACTGAGGCTTCACTGTCCGTCCGTCCGTCTGTTACAGAGCTCTCTAGAACAGTAATAGCTAACCACTTGAAATTTTCCCCTATAATGATAATATTGTGGCCGCTACAACAACAAATACTAAAAATAAAATAAATTAAAAATTAAAGAGAGGCGTCATACAAAAAAACGTGTTTTCCGCGTTTTTTGATTCGATCTTTATAATAGCATTAACTAGATACTTAAAATTATTACCAATTTTATATTACTGTGGCCGCTATAACAACAAATAGTAAAAAAATAAAGTTAACAAAATTAAATATTCATGAAACGTGTTTTTTTCAACGTTTTTAACTCGATCTTGATAGGACATTAACTAAATATTTTAAATTTTCACAGAATATATATTGCTATAACCACTATTACAACAAATAAGAGAAAAGAAAACAAAGTTAAAAACATCAAAGGGGTTTCCCATACAAGAAACGTATTTCTTCGGCTTTTTTTCATCTGCATTGCATTTCTATGCAGTAAGGGTTTCGGAACCCTACATTGAGCAGGTCCGACGTGCCCTTGGCCGGTTTTTATTAACGTCCATAACCCATCATAGCAAAGTGGGCGGGTGACGGCCGGTATGAATATAGAGTTACAAATAATAGCAAGCTCTTACTGTTCGTTATGTTGTTTCTCTTCTCGCCGGCACGTCCACGGCGCAGTTAAAGGCGAGTGGGTACGTCATCTCGCTACGCGGCAGACGCGCGAGCTCTCGGGGTCCCGGCCGCCGGCCGAAGCCGCTGTTGTGTTGAAACCCGCTTTAATTTAGCGTGAGGACGTGACCTTAAGTTGCCAGTTTATCTCTGAGTTTTGCTCGAAAAATAGCCGTTTATAATGTATTTGGATAATGTTGTATCGGCCTGTCCGTTTGTTTGGATTTTCCCACTTCCTTTCTTTATGTTTGAATCGCTTTCGTATACTGCGATTAGATCGTTTTTTTAAAACTCAGCGTACATCCGAATACCTGGACTCTTGATTTTCTTTTTATTTCGAATTTTGTCCGACCGCTTCAAGTGAGCCGATGTCTTTTCAGTTCAAGTTAAAATTCACATTAGATTTTATTTAAAAGTTCATTTTACGCAATACAGGTTGGTCTCAAGATTATAGAATCGTGGATGGCAACATCTTTGCTAGTTCTTTGTTTAATATTTAAGAAACATAATCGAATATTTCACATACAGTTATCATCGGTTTTAATACTTAATTAATACGGCAGTCTGATGCTAAATACATGAATTTTACGGCGCGCCACTTACCAGATCACACCTTATTCGTAATAATTGTTAGTTAATTTGTCATAAATGGCAACTTTCGGAGAATTGTAGCTGTATTTTTTTTTTATTGCAAATTCGGGGGGCAAACGAGCAAGCGCCATTTACAGCCATCAGGCCACCACTGCTCATAGGCACTCGTAACCCCAGAGGAGTCACCAATGCTTTGCTGGTCTCTTGACAGGGAATATGATATCTAATGGAGGGGGGGAACGGGATGATGGAGAGGGGAAAGTGGAGTGGCCCACCGGAACTTTCGCTCACTGGTTGAAAGGAGACAGCGAAGGTACTTCACGTCCATATTCTGTGAGAGTGCGGTATTTCGTCGAGCCGGCGCAGCCAACTGACTACGATATGGCTCTACCACGGTGACGTATTTTTGTTTATAATTTTTATTTGATTCCCACGATTAGTGTTTTATTATTTTCACTTTTGATTTGTTTAAATTATTTTTTTTCAGTGTCTTGAACTGTGCTTCCGTATCCTATCTCGTACAAAATTTCAATTTTTATTGTCGAATAAATTCAGGAACAATCGGCTGCAACATAAAAACGGAGAAAGAAAAACGGAGTGATTCAATAAGTGAAGAATAAAATACAATTTTTTTAGTAACATTCATTTTCAGGGTCACGCTTGTGCAGGTTACAATTTTTAATTTCCTCACAAGTATCAACTTTATGCGTTTAGCCTTTTAAAAAGGTACTTACTTCGGAGTGCCTCCGAAGTAAGTAATTTAATTTAAGGTATTTCTATTTCAGCTTTATAGGGTTCCGTACCTCAAACCAAAATAGGGAACCCTTGTAAGATCACTCCGTGGTTCGTCTGTCTGTCAAGAATCATTTTCTCACGAATGTGTGGAGGTATGAGTAAAAAGTTGAAATTAATATCAAATATTCTGAACTTTTAGTCTGTTGAAGCTGTAAAAAAAAAATATGTTTCTAAACCAACGAATAAAAATATACGATCATTTTTGCTTTATATTTTGACAGTCTCAAGTAAATCAATATATTATTGATTTACTTTGACAAACCCTTTGACTTAGAGTCATGTTTGTTAAAAAGGAAGATCCCACAGTATAAGTGAAGGAAAAAATCCGAAAATTTTTAATTTGTAATTATCTCACATGAAAACATATTTTTTGTGATTATAAATTTACACGTTAGGTTAAGTTAAATTCACACTTAAATCTTGTGGAATTGATGTATGGGAGAACATTTTTTAATTTCCCGCCATTTAGGACTACGAGGGGCGGCTGATAAGTCCGCGGCCTAAGGCATTAAATGAAAGAAAAGTACGAGTATTTTATTTTTATTTTTCAATATAGTCTCCCTCAAGCGAAATACATTTTTCACATCTGGTGTATAACGCCTTCAAACCGCCCAAAAAATATTCCTTCAAAATGGCTTTCTACAGCCATCTTCATTTGATTGTCATCAACAAATCTACGACCACGTAACTCCTTTTTTAAATTGGAAAAAAGGAAATAGTCGCTGGGAACTAGATCTGGGCTGTAGGGCGGGTGGTCAATTTCCGAGAAGCCCGTGTCCTTCAGGGCCTGCCTCGAAACCCGCGCCGTGTGGACAGATGCATTGTCTTGTAAAAACAGCACTCCGCGCGATAACTTCCCACGTCGCTTCTGTACGACTGCCTCTCATGCCTGAGCCAATAAATTCACGTAATATTGGCCATTCATAGTAGTCCTCTTTGGCAAGTAATCAATTAGTAAAACACCTTCACTATCCCAAAAAATTGTCGCCATAAGCTTTGATGCCGACTTTTGAACCTTGAATTTTTTCGGCGGCCTTTCTTCTTTTTTCGTCCATTGCATGGACTCCTGTTTAGATTCCGGATTGTATTGACGAACCCAGGTTTCATCCACGGTTACAATTCGGTCGCAAATTTCGTCTATATTATCCTCGACAAACTCCAAAAAATCCTTACTTGTCTGAAGTCGCCGCTGCTTGTCAAACGGCGTTAGCATTTTTGGTACCCAACGCGCACTGATTTTTTTCATATTCATATGCTCGTGTATAATTTCTCCAACTCGTTTTTTTCTAATCTGCATCTCTTCAGCTATAAATTCGGATACATATTATACTCGAGGAAAATCGAGAAATATAAAAAAAAAAATAGCAAAAGTTTCGGAATCCTCGGGACCGGTATCTCGTCACTGTCCCTACT
Organism: Eumeta japonica; assembly: GCA_005406025.1. Classification (NCBI taxonomy): domain Eukaryota; kingdom Metazoa; phylum Arthropoda; class Insecta; order Lepidoptera; family Psychidae; genus Eumeta; species Eumeta japonica. Next base: position 58,033 of record BGZK01001568.1, read on the forward strand.
AAAAACAGACAAAAATCGTCGAAAGTCTTGATGGATGAAAAATTGAATAAATAATTATGTTTGTACGGAAACCTCATACAGCAAGTCCTATTTGCACTCGTCTGCTGTTTTTTTTTTATGTCAATTAATTTTCAACTTTCTGCTTAAGAAATATATTCAACTTTCTCATTCTATTCATTATAGACGCAGTGGGTACATCGAGTAGGGGTCGGGCGGTCCTCGCCCTTGTAAACTTTCCTTTATTCGTTCTCGTTATGAAACTCTTATCAATATCCAGGAGGAAACGGATCGATCTATCTTTTGTGTTTAAAACATCTCCAGTTTTCATCGATTCAGATGTTGCGGTAAGAAATGAATTAAGTTTTTGGTTTTCTTGCGAGAATTTCATTTATTCATAGATCAACCTTTTAGATTGTCACGAGGTCGCGACAGAACGTTCCGCAATGTACAACAACGTCACGACCTAAAAGCGGATGCCGTCTTTATCTTTTTAAAAGCTACGCCCCGAAAGACAAATGTAACATTCTAAAAGCAACCGTCGAATTCACTTACAAAGTTACGGATCGGAATCGATCTCTACTGAAGTCGCCCGCGATAACTTGACTTGACAGCCGCAACCTACTTCAGTGTGTATGAGCTATAGGGATTGTTCTAAGTTCGGTTTGGTAATAATAAATTGTTTGTTCTGCGTTCTGTATACGTTATATCGCTAGACACATCTCTCGTCCGTTTCGGTACTAAAGTGTATTGTATAGTTTGAAGCGTAACATCCATAGACAATGTAATGATATTATTTTTAGGTTCCTCAGAAATGTGAACGGACCAAAATAATCGACACCATATTTCGATACTTACTCCTGGATGAGACCTATCAGATTAAAATTTGATGTAAAAAAGAAGAAATGCTCTTAAAAATATATTTAAATGCACGTATGAAGTTATTTTCAAAAAATTAACTTAGGAATAATTGTGACTTCGCAAAGAACCTCTGATTTTTTTTCTCCGGATTATCATGGATACGAATTAAAGTCATTGAAGAGCTTTAGCTAATTATTTTAAATGTAAAATTACGTCACTAGGCTAAAATATATGAAAAATTACTATTCTCATCTAGCTTTTCAGTTACATGTGAAAAAAAGATTAATAAAAAGCGCAGAATGTTATAAAAATTAAAAGGAAAATATAACGGTGTAACATTTAACATTTATCACCTACAAATTTTTATGTTAATATGTTATTCCAGTGTATATAAATTAACGTAGGATTATAACTAAGTTCGTCCTCGTATATAGTTAATAACAGGAGTGTTTTCATCGTGTTAAATTATCAAATTGTTATTGTTACATGTTTTTCATATTATTCTACTATTTTTTTATCTCAAAAGAAAATTGTTAATTATTCAATATTTATAATTATATTAAGCGATTGTATGGGAACCTAAGGACATGTACGCGGGTCGCACTTAACTACTCTGTTTAAGTAATTGGATTCGCTAACGCTTTCTGTCTTTTCACTAAAGTATGCTTATGTTTTCAATAACCTACGCCCCGGTTTTAATTCCATGCCGATAGCTAAGAATGAAATCGATAGATGTAGAAATAAATCTATTAGCTGACCATCAACCAATTACTACTCAGTATATGTTAATATTTTATTGTTTTGGTGTCATTGAATTGTTTTTAACATTTAGATATTTCAAAATTGGCTACACCTGATTAGTCCGATCAAAAAATTGAGTGATTTAGAATCGAATCCCCGTGTTTAATATTTCGTATGAATAAAACTGTCCAAATGCCAGTTGATTTTGAGAACTATTTCTTACCGCAACTTCTTACCTGCTATAGCAGCTTGTCAAGTTTCGATATGATTCAAATCTTAATTTAATACAACATTTTTCCGAAATCATCGACTCTAGGTATATCAAACACTGATGTCTTGCATTGTATGAGCTTATTTTTTCAACTCATACAAACTGACGCATCACATATAGATTTCTTTTATTGGTCATAGAAAACGTTATGATGCGTCCTGCATCTCGGAGGAAGTTCAGCAGAATTTTCGGATATAGGTTACGCAAATATTTGATTTCTTTAGTTTTTATACGCAAATAGGTCCCAACTGCTTGCAGTTTTTCTTTAATTTAACAAAAACATTTATTTTATGCTACATTACACAACATGATGTGATCTAATGCCCACATTTCAGCATATTTTGTTTAGAGAGATATGTTTGTGTACGCTAACGCAATCCTCGTTTAGTCTTAGAGTTATTTAGTTGCTTTTTGCTTTTCAACTTATAAACTACATTTAAAATTTTTATGTTTCTCAGTTGAGTCTTTTTTAATTACTCTTTTTATATTTCACAATTGTGATGTATTTACTGGCTTATGCAAGACTTCGTCAGACGCTTTATTTCTTGCAAGATGTTTGAAATATGAGAGTTATTTAAAAGTTTGCTTGGATCAAATATACCAATAGCCCCAGGTCTTCAAGCATTTTGATTCCTCAGGCAACGTATACTTGGTTCTTGGTGAATAATTGAGTGTCTAATGTATTACAGCTCTTAAACATACGAGTTGTATGTAATATTGTCATCGTCTCTTATAACCTTTTATTTCGATTTATTTGGGAGAAATTTGATAGATTTGGGGGAAAGAAATTTTTAAGACATTTCAGAAAAAATACGCGATTTGATTTTTTATAATTTCGGTGTGCACAATGATACCCGCAAGACAAATCTGACGACATGTAACTTATTGAAATCTATTTATAAGTTTAGTAGTTATAAGGGAACATAGAAATGGACATACATAACACTTATATACAGGTCAAGCACACAACTCTTCTTTTAGATTACCCCGCAATCGGATAAAACAATGATATATAAACTATATGAGCACCTTATTCCGTCCCCTTATATTTCACGTCACAACGCTATATTTTCATTCAACATTCACATACGTTGAATGAAAATACAGCGTTACTTGGTTTTATAACGCATCAAGACATATTTTTATGCACAATAGTTGACAAGATGAAAAGCATGAGTTTTAAACAAGACTTTAGAGACTAGATAAAGGAACTCTTATCAGCAGCACGACAACTCGCGTCGTTCGTCAACTCGCGCTGTCGGGATGACCACATAGAAAAGAACCTATTCCTTACTAAAAGCCAGGCAACGAACTAGTGGCTCCATGGTCGGGTATCCGTGGCCAGTGGCGATCGTGTACTCCGGTGCCTCGCATCCTCGCATCCTAGTAATAAATGATACGTTACATCTGTTTTATTTTCATTGTATTAAATAGCGAAAACTATAACCGTCGATATGCTTGTGTGGTTCTATTCAAATCGTTTGAATCTGAAAATTAAAGGGAGTGTTTTTTTTTGTTTTAACCGTTCGCAAACTTCACGTACCCGAGTCGAACACATTTCATGACGCACCCATCTTTTGCCTCGGATTTTGATGTTGATTTTAAAATAACTCTCGTAATGGTTGTTCAATAAGTTGAGAAATATTTTATTGTTTTTTTTTAATTAGACCTACAGAACTTAGGTATATGTATTGAAAGTTATCTGGAGAATTAACACACTTTGGAGAAGCTATTATTAAGACGTTTTCTGTTTGCCTCACAAAAATCACTTAACACAGTAGGCACTCCTAGCTTTAGACATGCTTAAAATTACCGTAAACAACAACTAATCAGCGGATAAATATTGACCCGACTACGTCAAGGCCAAAAAAGGAATATGTTTTTAGCAGCCTATGTACGTTCATTCCAGTGTAATTCCTGAATTACTTTTCACATCTGGACATGCAATGTATCGTCAGCAGCGTCTTACAGTTTCGTGTCAGATAAATCTTGTGGCGTTATATTAAATTCGACATGGCAGATATAACTTGCGTAATACCTTAAGCCTTAAAGCAACAAAAAAAAAAACAGATGTATTGAGATTCATGCCAAACAAAAGGTTTTAAACTAGAGGTTCTGAAAATTTACAATTCATGTACAAAAAATATATAATTTAATTTAGATTCCATGAGTATGGAACGCTTTTATGGTTATATTAGTCACCAAACGATGTTACATGAAACAAATATTACGAGGGCTGCTATTTATGTATCCGGAACTGGCCACATACAGGATAGTATTAAAAAAGTAAATTCAAAATTTAAACAGGGAACTCCTTGGCTGTAGAATACAGTTTATTTCATGTAACTGTCAATTGTTTTACCATTGTGGCGTCATTTTGAAAATTACGTGTCTTTATCACCATGGATTTAACACGTGGAAATTTTCGATAAATTAATATTTTTGATTATTTTTATTCATTATTTTTTTAACGGTACGAAATAATCAAGAAATCACCATTCGCGTAACAATAGCAAATTCGCAAACGAACTACTGACATATATATATATATATATATATATATATATATATATATCATATCATATGAGAGAGGAGAGAAAGAAAATGTGCGCGCTCTGCTCTCTCTTGCTCCTACACTAATACATATACGAAACGTAACTGTTTCTCTTTCTATCTTCACTAACTTATATCTCCCTCTCAACTGTAGTTCGCCTCGCCCGATTAACGTTCTCATTCACGAATTCACCAGCTTACTCCCCAAGTCAAGCGTGCATAAAGAAGTTTACTTCAAAATTTGTTCACGTTGGATTCCGTACAACTTGAGTACTGATCAAAAACAGCCTCGTGACGATTGAAGCAAAAAAAAAAAAAAATTAAATAAAAAGATATAATCATGCTGCGTCAAAAGCTGTTTATAATGTCTACACAGGTGATGAATCTTGGATTTATGCGTATGACCCCGAAACTAAACAACAGTCAACGGTGTGGTGTTCCAAGATGAGCCGAACCCAACAAAAGTGATTCGTGCCAAAAGCACTTTGAAGCAAATGGTTGCCTGTTTTTATGATATAAATGGACATATGGTTACAATGCTACTAGAAAATCGTAAAACGATTAATTCGAAGTGATACAAGACCATATTCGGAGTAGTACCCGACCATTTATTTGTTTGCCAGAAGTCTTTGAAGAAATAAGAAAGAACAACCGACAACGCAGAATCATTCTTCATCATGACAACGCTAGCTGTCACGTCGGCCGAAACAACTCGCTTTTTGGAAGGTCAAATGATCGAATTGACGGGTCATCCGCCGTACAGCCCCGATTTGGCACCCAACGATTTCTATTTATTCCCAAACGTGAAGAACAAATTACGTGGTTCACGTTTTTCGAGCCGCAAATAGGCCGTTGCTGCGTTTAAAATGCACATTTTAGAGATTTCTCAATTAGAATGGAAAAAGTGCTATAAAAATTGATTTCATCGTATGTAAAAGTGCATCGATCATCATAGCGAATATTTTGAAAAGCAATAAAACCATAGTAAATTATAGGTGTTTATTTCTTTTTGATATTCCGGACACATAAATAGCAGCCCTCGTAGTAAACTAAAATCCAAAACCTTAGAAAGTATGAAAACAATCTTGGTATTTCGATGAAACGGAATAAATTGTTATTGAATTTGAACTTTTGTGGCGTAGGTGGTATCAACTTTTCAAATGTAAATTAATGGTTATCTAAATAAAAGTCTGATGCTCCATAAATGAAAACCACATCTGGTTTCACAATTCCCTAACCATTGTCTCTCAACGAAACATCTGGTTTGTTTATTTTTTAAGGGCAAATTATTTATCTCAAAAAATTCATGTCATACAATTAAAAAAATTTTTTTTTTCGTATATTAGTACGTAGTACATATTGAAATTACGACTCAGTTTTAACAGGAGAAAACCATCGCAACCAGTCGCTTGTATTAGGATCACATTAAGCAAGATTACTATAATTTTTAGTTTTTAAAATATCAGCTAAGCACGAGTCGAGTTCTCGTAATCGTTCCGTACCAATGGTCCAAGATTTTTTCCGTTTCTGTTTTTCTGCAATTCTCAGAATCAAACCTAAAAAGTGCTAATATAAATAGATGAATTAGTAAAGTATTGGAATAATCTGTAATGTAATACTAAAGAAGTGATTTTAATATAACCTGTAATATTCTTGCAAATAATAACGATCAGACGATATTATTACAGTAATAAGATCAAACAATTCATTACACATTATTATCTTCTCGAGTTAAAAGCATAATAACATTACTGTCATTATATGCTCGTAAATTGATATTACAAAAAAAAACTACTTGTAGCACTTACGTCGAAAGTAGGCCATGTCGTTATTACAGTTAAAAAGCTGGCGCTTTAGCGTAAAACCAGATCGTTTACTTTGAGGACTTTACGCAACTCGATTATCCAATCGAATACGGAGGCTAACGGCGACCGGACATCCCACTAATTGCTGCCAAATGTCCAAGGGCGGCGCCACCTTCCGGGCTCGCGATCAAATTCCGCCAAAATAAAGCTCATTATGGGCATTTTTACTTCGGATTTACCTTTATTTATTGAGATTACGGTGCTCACCTTTATTCCGCTAATGGCACATAATGCATACACACGGAAACAAATGTTATTACATCATGCAAACTTAAGCTGTTTTAAAATATTTTTTATGCGATCGGTAACTATTTATTATTTCATCATTATATTTATTTATACCTATCACGCGTTGTGAGAAACTGTATGACTATTTAAAAGCGTTATAATAAATGTTTAAATTAGTATATTACGCGTCACGGGATCGAGACAGTAGCCGGACGCGATACATTTTTAATTTCGAGCAGAATATACGGTGGGAGCCGCGTGTGCGGACAATGACAGGACGTGACAAGGCCGCCGGCCTGAAAAAGCGCGAACATCGTCTAGATTCATAACCGCGCCGGCCGGAGCTTGCGAGCGCCGACGTGTCGTAGGAGCTGACGCGACGCGCGCCCGACCCGTACCCTATGAGCGCGTGGGTGGCGTTTTTTCGTCCACCCGAAGCGAAATTCCGCAAAGGCCGAGATTACTTCTTCGGGTATATTGGTCGTAAGTAAATTGACCTTGTACGGATTGTTCCAGTTTTATCAAGATTATATTGAAACAACGCTGTTTATTTAGAACTTCTTATAATATTAATCGTTAGACAAATAAAGCTAATAAGCGTAGAAACTTCATGCGAGTTTCGGATCTATATAGCAACTAGAGTCCGTCTATTTTACTCTATGTCGTATTGTGTCACATATTGTTGACCAAAACGTCTATTGGTAATTGTTAATGTCCGAATACTTTTTATTATTAGGAGTTAGAAAAGAAGAACTATGTCTGTAGGGTATTTCTTCTATCGCTATCGGGAATACATCATGCTATCCTAAAGCCAAATCAAAATTTTCTATGTCATAAATTCATGTATCGTAACTCAAACATCAAAACATCGCAAACGACCGGCGTGCGAGTTGCATAGAATGGTAAAAAAATGTACGATCCAACATCAAGACGGAAATGGCTGTGAGCAAAGTTCTGGCGCTCGGAAAAAAGGAGACTTACCGAGTGCAGTATCGTGACTACAGCGAGCTAGTAGGCGAGTGCAAAAAACAAGGCGGTAAGTATGAGGCAGCCTGGATATGCATAGGAGTGAAAAATCGCAAATTAAAATTAATGAATTTCCTGTGTGCTGTTGTAAATTACTATAATATTTCGCATCGAGCATGTTTAACTGTTCATGCAAGGGAGTGCTGTTCCCTGAACTTACTTATGTTAGTGAAAATCGAGTATGACGGGGAAAAATTGAAGGAGAATCCAATCGCTGCGTAATATGTGTGGAATATTTTTGAAAGATAGAACAGGAAAAGTGAAGTGTGAGATGGTTTGAATAATTATGGGGAATGAATTTATTAAATTGTTTTGGCCATCTGGAAAAATGAATTTAAGTAGATTGATAAAAGAAATAGATTGGATATAACGAATGTGTGATTTGAAAAGGACGCTTCGATAGTACGTGAAACGATGTACGATGAAACCTGGGCTCGTCAATACGATCCGGGTTCTAAACAGGAGTCCATGCAATGGACGAAAAAAGGAGTAAGGCCGCCGAAGAAATTCAAGGTTCAAAAGTCGGCATCGAAGCTTATGGCGACAATTTTTTGGGATAGTGAAGGTGTTTTACTAATTGATTACTTGCCAAAGGGGACTACTATGAATGGCCAATATTACGCGAATTTATTGGCTCAGGCACGAGAGGCAGTCGTACAGAAGCGACGTGGGAAGTTATCGCGCGGAGTGCTGTTTTTACAAGACAATGCATCTGTCCACACGGCGCGGGTTTCGAGGCAGGCCCTGAAGGACACGGGCTTCTCGGAAATTGACCACCCACCCTACAGCCCAGATCTAGCTCCCAGCGACTATTTCCTTTTCCAATTTAAAAGGAGTTACGTGGTCGTAGATTTGTTGATGACAATCAAATGAAGATGGCTGTAGAAAGCCATTTTGACTGCAAAGAAAAGGAATATTTTTTACGCGGTTTGAAGGCGTTATACACCAGATGTGAAAAATGTATTTCGCTTGAGGGAGACTATATTGAAAAATAAAAATAAAATACTCGTACTTTTCTTTCATTTAATGCCTTAGGCCGCGGACTTATCAGCCGCCCCTCGTAGGGTAGGTCACATTAAGCTTACGTCTATGTACCTTTTGTTTAAGTACCTTAAATAGCGTTAGTTGCGAGGATTGTCGCATTGAATGTATATAGAGTTATTGTCTTGTGGGAAATAATATGATTATATAAACGGCAAGGCCTGTAAGCATATATGTTATGCGACATGATAATGTGACACAAATCAAACTATACTAATAAAGTTATGAAGTAAAAGTTAAGTATTTGTAAATTTTTATTGTAATGATAAAATAAATACACGATCGAGAAAAAATAAAATGAGGCTTCCAACATGATGCAGATGAAAAAGTTGAGTTTTTATAATGAGTATATTTATGTAAGAAGCTTAGAAAAGATTTCTTTTGAATTCTATATTGAAGCGTTGTATAAACGGATAAAACGGGACGGGAAGTTTTTGTTGTATAGGTTAATGCTTGTAGCCATATTACCACTGAACTGTACAGAGCTAAGTAAAGATAAAGAAGAATCGAGTATTTATAGATTATATAATTTAAATTAATTATTATAAAGCATCGACAAATATCACGCGACTCCAGATCAAGTCCGATCGAGATAGACAGACAAACAGGTTTATTTATTCGATAGCTGCAAGAGAAAGAACAGCGACTATTCATGAGCTCTCTTCGCGCGGTGTTTCGGTCTTTGTTTCCTTTGCGTTCGGCGGTTCGCTAAAGAAAATTTTGTTTATCCGGCGCGTGCGCCGGACGCGCCGTTTGAAATGTCTTGCCTTGTAATCAACGCGGTGGACGTAGGCGGAGACGTATTTGTGGCTTTCACGATATACAAATAATAAACATCAAAATTCTCCGCTCTGTAATGAGAATTTATTACAGTTTCGCTTATTCCGAGCTGGATGTTTACTCACATTTCGCTGTCGAGGTAAGTTGGGGCGTAAAATTGGTGTAGGGCCGGTTATTTGCTCGTCCGCCACTCCGTGAAGGGCGCCCGCACGCGAAATGGACGCCAGAACTACGAATTCTTTTATTTAGTTCTTATGTTTGTTTTCATCCTTTCTGTTTCGTGTGGCTCTAAAAGAAACGAATGAATAGAACGCCCACCTCAATCTTGTATACTTTTAATTGAGAAATGTCAATATTAAAGTAAAGTGTTGTGATTATCATCTTGTATTTTAGCTTAGCTTTTTAGTACAAAAAAGCATTAACACATACGTTATAGCAATATTTAGAGCCTCCTCCACCATCCCCTTTTAAACTGACTTTTAACAAGAAGTCACTTAGGGCGTCTTCCATCTTTTAAATTCACATTTAACTAAAAGTTGTTTTTAAAATCAATTTTGCATTCTATGTATTCCTTTTAATGAGTTTTAGCCCGAACAACCATTCAAATGAGGATGTGGCGTGTAAAATTAATTTTAAGGGCGTCTTCCAGCATTTCCGTTTAAATTCATTTTTAACAAAAAGTGACTTAAAGTTAATTTTGCGTTTCACGTCTTCTTTTAACCGGGTTTTAGCCCGTAAAACCGTTAAAATGAGGACGTGGAGAGCAAATTTTATTTTAAAAGTGAATATTTATTAAATGTCAGTTCGGAAGGAGATGGTGGAAAAGGCTTTTAATCTAAAAAATAAAGATAGCGTCAATAATATTATCACTTGGCCTTTCTCGCTTGTTGATCATATATGTATATTTATCACACTCATTCCCGTTATTCATATATTTTAATTCGTAGTAAATGGATGACTTACTCGTCATCCATTTTTCCTATAAATAAAAGATTGCTTTATAAAAAGAAAAATACTACAAAAACGTCGATTTTAATATTTATCTATTATAGTCGGAGAGCCAGTAACACCCGTTTCATGACGTGCTTGATGCACATTGAAATTTTTATATTGTATTTATATTGGATTGAGAGGTAGATTGACCTGTGTTTGCCTGGCCTATTCTGGGACACCAGGTACTGCGCATAAAGAACAGGTGTAAAAAAATTAATTCCGAAAAAGTGTTTGATTCACAGGCCAACAAGTAAAAATTGAAAATTTGGACTGGAGTAAATGTTATTTTCGAATGAGAAAATTAAGTTTTGATATGCCCCAAATTCAATCCAGTCTAAAAATTCAGTCAATGTACGAAATATGCATTTAAAATTCTGGACATCTATTTTTTGCTACTTTCGAATGAAGTCAACGATCTTAGCAATGCCCTCCCGGTGTAAACCTTAAAAAAGTCAACACAGATAATTGTTATGCTCTTATCTCGGTGTTCTGAAGCGTTTAAACAAACAATGACTAATTGCGGCGATTCATAGCGTGGCCGCGTAGCGAATGAGTTATGCTCTCGGCTAAGCTTGTGACTTGAGCGTTCGCTATCGATTAAATTTGTAACGCGACGAGTTGATGTTTTAGTTTCGAGGTCTCTATTTTCAACATGAGTCAACCTCTGCGGGTCAGCGGTTGAGACGTTTGTTTCATACGCGACTTCGCCTTCCTGTCGAGCGACGTTTATGTAAATTGATTTCTCTCGTTATATGCAAGCGAGCGAACGAATTATTAATAATTTTACGTAACTAAATTAGTATGTATGTGGACATATTATATTGATAACTGTTTATACATCCATATACACATACGTTCGCTTGAGGGCACGGGTGTTTGTCAAAATTAAAATTTTGTTATTTTCCTTTTTTCGATTTTTTTTTTACATAATGCAGCAGAAAATTTGTCGGACACGAACAGGAACATAACCTGTGCCTAATCCGAAAAGTAAATATAAAATTAATAGGACTTGTATTAATCAGAAAACATAATCTCATGATAACGTCATGTTTAAGTTATCGGTCTGAAACAACGCAGCAGGGAATTTGTCGGACACTATGACCACTTGATACCTTTAATAATAATTATCAAAAAAAAAATCAGTAAAAGTGAACTATGTGTGTATTGAAAAACAAAAATGCTTAACTACGGCATGTTCGTGATGGTAGATAAACTCAACGGTGCAGTTTTTTTGTTGGACAAAATATTATTCGAATTTCTTATTATATTAGATTGTAAATGTATTAGTATGTATAGATTAAAAAAGAAAAACTCACGTATTCGGCATATTTCTATCATGCTCATTTAAAAAGGCAGCACTTTCGAAAAAAGTCGTAGAGAGGAAGTTTGATAGATGTACCGACATGAAGCTACTCACGAAGTTTCAAGTACGTATTGATCATTTAACAAAAAGGGTGCTATCCCGCGGACTATGAATTAAAATAAATGAGTTATAGATGGAATAAAAAAATTCTACTGATAATTAAAAAAAAAAATCAGAAAGTCACAATGAAACTACAACTTTTCAGCAACATTCAGAAATTATTGATTTAAGAAAATGATATCTTGTAGTGGCTGGTTTCCGAGATTATTTTCGAAGGTATTCAAAAATATGTGAAATAATCACGAACATATATAATGTGTAAAATGTGTGAATAAATTGAAAAAAATTAATACAATTTTTTTACATTAGGTAAATAGTTTTTTTTTTTAATAATGAATGACTAATGAATAGTTTTTTAAATCTCGTATGACATGTAAACAGCAGTTTTTGTTGTATAATAATTGTTTTATTTGTTCAAAAATTGTTTAAACTTAATAATTGTTTGTATTAACACGCTTCAACGAATAGCAAAATTATATCAATTCCAAATTCTAGTAAAGTAATGTTTTTAAAATATTCTATTGCAGCATACCACGACGCGAATTCGACGTGCAACTGTATAGTTTTTTACTAGTATATATCTATGAAATATAATCATAGAAAATATTCGTTAGGGACAAATAAAAATTAATTCCAATACGCTATGTGCTTCTTTATTGTCGAAGTTAAATCGAATATGTTGCTAGATCTTGATAACTACAACTAAAACCTCGTTTATTTCATATTCATCGCAAATATCGTACATAAGGCGTAAAGATGGCGCGTTTCTAGTTATATGTGTTAGATTTTTATCCAGATAAAATGTTATTTTTCGGTCTGTTATACGAAAACTCAGGGCATGAGTCTAATTAGCTATCTGTTAATTTTTTTCTAATTAAGTTAGTACCAGACTAATTAGTCTGTTTAATTTTTGTTCGTTATTGTGTTTTAAAAGAAAAGGCTCTAACATTTTTTTTGTTAATTGGGGTCAGACGTCCCAGCCGCAGTCACGCCGGTGAAGTAGTCGTGATTTTTAATTAGGTTAGCCTAAAATGGGTCAGTGCACGCTGCACGCTGTGCTCTACCGTTTTTTTTCCAGAACTTTGCTCTGAATCCGGTTTTATACTGCGCTCAGTGACGTCAGTGAGCGTAATGTAATATTCAAGTGGAATGTTATTTTGCCTCGGCTGTGCTTATGTGGATTCTAATAATTATAAAAAGCTTATATGGACGTGGTGAAATGTGTGTCGTGTAGTTTTTCGAGACACTAATCAATTATACAATTCAATTGTTTTTTCCTACGTATTTAAGATTTCTTCTGCATAAATTTAAATTCAATATATTTTCATTTCGTACGGTATAATATAACACTTGAAATACGTCATAACATTTGAAGAATATTAAATTTTTTAATATTACTACTTTTTTTTTTATTATCGCCCGTTCATAAGGCAGTTATCCCTCAAGAAGAACGAGCAAGAAAAATGAGGATAGCTCTTTTCAAACTAATACTATACAGAAATACAATCGTATACAAAACTAGTGCTAGAAAAGCAAACCTCTAGGAAATCGAGTTTGTTATGCTCATTTATCCTCTAAATATTCGGAAATTGTGTAATACCCACCCTTTTTTGTAAAGTGCTTTGTTAAGTTTGTATAAGGGTACATTTTATATATCTATTTATATTATAATAAATGTTTTTTCTACTGCAGAAACATTGAATATGGAAACTATTTTATAAAGTTAGAATCGTTTAAACATTACAAACCTAACAGTGATCGATAAACAAGAATTTAAGCCTTTTTAAGCTTTCGGTGCCGGTTCCAGTTAAGTAATTCTTTTTTGCGCGTGTGAACTGTTTCATAAACAAATATTGCGCGATGCATAATAAAAAAGTATGAAGAACTCCGTTCGATTACCTAAGCGATTGCGTTACAATATCGTATTTTATTCATATTCAATCAATTATGTGATTTTAATTTTAGGTGATTTTTAGTCACCTCACTGCAAATACATCCTTTCATACAGTCTTATTTCAAATCGAGGAGCATAGTTAGACCTTAGTGGCTTTTACGTTGATCCGGTGCGGTCAGGAACCCCATCGACCAGGGACAGACGGCATACGCGAAACACGAAACAAGGTGTTTAATTCGACTTATGTCCAAAGTTCACTGAAAAATTTGCCTGCGGACAGAGTTCGAACCTTCTCCATCAGTCGGCCGTCACCGAACTATACACTGTTCATTGCGCTAATAATAGCGTGCCTTATTCTTGCGCCCGCCCGCTCACGCAGACCGCCTAAGGTAATAAAGCTAGCGGACCAAGTTAGTGGGCGAGGTGGCGCCTCGTTCTAGTGTTTTTTGGTGCTTTTTCAATTTCCAATTTGCTTTTCCAATTTCAAGTATAGATGTGTGTCGTACGTTTTTCATATAAGTTGTAAGCAATATCTTTTAGTTTTTTTTTGGAAAACACTATATAAACACAACTGCCTCCCTTCGCTGCTAAATTGTTCTACAAATCAAGGATCAAAATGTCCAGTTAAAGTTGTCTCGGTGAACATTTAGCGTAGTTAATATGTTTTATGTTAATAAACGGTAATGGCCGAGTTAGTCAGCGCCTTGCCCTTCAAAATTAAACAGTTTGAAAAGCACGTTCAGCCGTCACTCCGGCGCATTGACGCTTTTATTGGTGGGATAGTATTCACTGCATTTAAGGTTGTCAGCGGTCCCCAACTTGTGCACTGGACCAGTGTGGACGGCTTGAAGTCCGTGTCCCTCAATCCAAAGCCAAAAGCTTGTGGGAGGGTTGCTCAGTTTGTCTAAACGATACGTTGAAATCATATAGGTATCGGTCTCGGTAGCCTCGTAATGCGTAATTCGACAATCATAACAATATACGTTGTTGGTCATTTATCTTTGTATAGTTGACCTGAAGCCTACGTCAATAGACTGCAAGACATTATGTCTCCCTCATAAGTAACAATGAAGTTAAGATAAGAGTTGGATGACTCCAGTGATAAAAAGGCACACACGAACGCAAATACATTGTTAGATATATTTTTGCGACCGACTTCATATATCAGACCGACTTCTCAATTTCTTGTTGCTTTTATTTGGATTATTTAACCCTAGATTCATAACCTTATCTAAGAGGAACATTATTCATAAACATTCATCTTACAGACGACTAAATTTAAGTGACGGGTTTTGGAGTACTTGTAAATAAAATAAATAAAATAAGTATGGCACTTTTTAATATGTAATATTAGGTTACAAAAAAAAATAGTAAATTAATTAAAATTAAATTTAATCGGCACATTCCACACACATGAGGCCGCGATGGTCCATACACATATACTTTTTGCATTGCTTGCATTGGAACCTTGTCATACGCCGTTTTTTATAGTCACAATAACCACAAACCTTTTTTTGAGTACCACTTGAACTAGGCGTGTCAATGGTAGGCGTTTCACCTAAAACTTCGGCGATTTTCCTTTTTAGGCATCTCTTCAAAGTTGGCATTGCGTGTCTTTTACGTAACCACGGTTCGGTCAACTTCTCCGATACATTCTTCACGAAACATCGTCTGCTTGTTGGTTTTCGCCCTAGTTTGACATTATTATGCACATATATTACATATGAGTTTATGATTGCCATGTTGAGTATGCCATAGAAATAGCATAAAGGCCATCTTTGCGTTTTTCTACTACAAGACATACTTCCACACATTTGGTCGAACGTATCCACAGCGCCTTTCGTGGAATTGTAAAACTCGATAATTTCCGGTTTACCAGAAGCTGCAATAGTACCATTACTATGTGGTAGAAAGTAAGAGAACGTTCTTGTTATTTTTAGGTTTGTAAGATACTAACGTACACTGCCTGTCATAACAAAGACGGATGAACCTATTGGTCTTTCTTTGATCTGAAGCAACTCAGGCGGTATTTCGCGTTTATTTGCTCGAAGCGTTCCTACTATTGTGCATTTATATGGTGCCTGTAGCAACTCTAGGGCCAAAGGGACTGAGGTAAACCAATTGTCCATGGTGACGTTGCGTTGCTACCCATAAATTTTCAGTCAAAGTCTTGACATAGTAAGATCCGAGTGAATCACCGTTCGTTTCAGTTTTTCCAACATACGGCATGGCGTTTAGCATGTAATTTGTTTTAGAGTCACATAGCATCAATATTTTTAGACCATACTTATTAGGTTTTGACGGAATATACATCCTAAATGGACACCGGCCTCTGAAACCCAACAGTTGCTCATCTATAGTAAGATAACTTCCAGCTTTGTAACTATCCCTGCATATCTGAATGAACACTTCCCACCATTCTCTGATAGGCGCGAATTTGTCTTGAGCTTTACGTTCATCTCTGGTTGATTTATCATCAAATCTCAAGCAGTTTAGTAAAAAGTCAAATCGTTCACGCGACATTACTGATATATAGCGAGTTCCACTGAAAACAGGATCAAATAGCTCTAAGCTCGTGAGATGATTGTCTTTTTTTGCAGCGGATAATAAAAGCAAGCCAAACAAAGCGGTCAATTCTTCTTCGCATGTAGGAGCAATAGTGGCAGTTTTATCTTTATATTTCGTACTTCTTATCTCAATTTCTTCATTTGTATGTGTAAGAATCTTACGAAGCATATCAGCAGTTATAAAGTTAGTAAAGCAATCGACTGGTTCTGTAATATCCTTTGCGTTATTAGCTGTACCCTGAATTACATGCACGATATTCCTAGCTAGGGTTCTTGTAGTTGAAGATTCAAAGGCATTGAAGACCATTTATGACCATTTTTCCCTCTTAAATTACGAGCTGATGGAATAATAATACGTCGCGAATGTGTAGAAATGCTAGAAGTACCTGGAATTTCTTCTGTTTCGGAATCAGAAGACAAAATGACTCCGCTTCGGCGATGGTGCTGTGGTAATCTGATTGGTTGAATGTCGTGATCACTGTCGGAATCTGTCGGGACCATGTCATCTAATTCCACATGATCTTCGACATCACTCAAGTCTACATCCTTTGCTGACTGGCAAAATCATCATCACCAGAATCAGTTAAACGATTCAAATAGTCCTCAATTTGCTGTTCATCCATTCTGAAATAAAATAAAAAATGATGTAAAATACACACAATAATACACTATGAACATAATAATAAATTGTTAGTATAAATAATAACTCATATAGAATAATATCATATACTTACTTTTACTCTGTATCCAGAACTCGTCAAAAACAATGGTTTCAAAATAACTTGCAGTCTTTCCAAAAATATCACTATTCATAAGCATTCGTCTCTCAGACGAGCAAAGGTCAATAACGCGTGCACAAGACGTCACTGCGAGGCAAGCGCACCCGCGTTACTAATGGTCAAGTGTTCTAGGAAGGTACTCAAAATATCATTATTCTATCTCTTTCACTCGAGACACTAGAAACAAATTTACGTTTTGCCCGGTCTGTGGGACGAATGGTTATGAATCTAGGGTTAAACAAGTGAATTCCAAAACAGTAATGGGCTACATTAATCGAAATTAATTATTTGTAATTATTCTTTTGGAAGCTTTTACTTCGGATGGTGCGCCTTTGGACTTAAAATTTCTAAACTTCTTGATGCTTGTATAGTTAACGCGCTCATATTAAAAAAAAAACATTTACTTTGTAAAATCTTGACTTCATATTATACGTATTTTAATAATTCTAATAATTCTATATTTAATTCTCTCTTTTTGCGTAGAAAATAGATAATAATTTTACAATCCAGCACGTATCGCGATAAAATAATGAAGGAGTTTTGAGATTTACTTAAATTTCAAATCAAAAACATGATGAATTAAACACGGTAGCCCCGAGTGGTGTAATAGCGAAACTTTCTGAAGACCCCGCTTGCCCAATTGATCACAAGTCATAATTGAACTGTCATTTTTGTGTTCGATGTTCAATTTAGAAACTGATCGATTCAAATCCGAAATATCGGTAGGAAATCAAAAATTATAGCAAAACTGATATCCGAATTGACGTCAGCCGGCCGACTTGCCCGGGGCGCCATCATGTTGCTACCGAATAAATAGAATCGAAAATATGTTCGTTTGTTGTTCGTGTATGAGAATTCGTCGAGTCGACGTCGAAGTGTCGATCCCGTTACACCCACTTACTTCAGGTACATTTCACTATTTCCTTACATAGATGTAACGGGATCTTATATCAAGGGTCGATCAAACACGAAGTTTTTTTTCCCGATGCGATCGCATGGCTGTTCAATGCAAGTGGAGAGAATTAAAAGCGATTTTGAATAGACGTGTTTCGTGGAGGCGGGCGCCGTCTCTCCCCGCGCCAAACACAACACACGCACTTCGTTCCGCATCGCTCGACCGTTTCTCGCCGGTGGCCCGGACGGTGTCGTCCGCGGATTTGATCGCGGTTTAATTCCCTTCAGTTGTTTTCTCGAACCGCATCCGAGCCGTCGAGTGCGCCGCGCCGCGCGCTCGTAAATCTCCGTTTGACGATGTCCGCGACGCGCGCGCCGACTTCAGAACGATTTACGTTTCGTTTCCTGTTCTGTTGTTGTTGGAAGCTTGAACCTTTTTATGTTGACGCGTTTGAAGTGAAAGTTTATTTCTTCCATGTATTTATGTGCGTTTGGTACGACGGCTCCCTCGCGGGGCGGAGCGCGAGTTCAGGTTTCGAATCTCGGAGGTAGCGCGACACGTTTGTGAACTCCATTGATGAGAAATGAATGACCAAATAAACCAATAGTGAATATCTAAAATAAACATCGATTGGTTGGAGATAAAATTAATGTGTGTACAGTGAAATCACTGTTTAACGAAACTTAAGGCTATTGTACATGTATATATACTATCTGTATCAACGTATATCCCATTATGTGAGAATATGCTTAAATGCTAATAATTAATTATTTGTTCCAACATAACGGCCTTACATTACTACTGATTTAAAAAATACATGATTATTGTAAGTCATTAACCATTAGACATCTCCGTGTATATAAATTTAATTAAAAAACTGTTAATACTGCATACTAACCCAAAAACTCCACAATATACATACCTAGAAAAGCAAAAGATCAAGTAGTCCTTTTTTCTCCAACGATATTTTTCGATCAAAATACAAGCTTTTGCGGCATTCGATGTTATTTGGAGAATAGACTTCATTATTTTCTGGAATCAATTAGTTGAGTTGATTGATTCTTGTTGATTGATTGAGTAGTTTTAAAGTTTCGCGAATAAAATACTTTTTTGTTAATCGTCTTTTAGAGATTAGTCAAAATATTAAATAAAGTCCAACATTCAGAAATTCTAAAAATGAACTTTAACAAAAAAAAAATAGGGTTTTTTGTTTGCCTATGTGTGACGAAAATTAAAATTCTACGAAAATCCAGGGTAAAAACCGTATCCTTTGGAGTTTTAGACAGAAATCAATTTTCCTTGTCAAAATACACAATAAAATAAATACAATGGAAGGTACAGCAAGTTTATTATTATAAATAAATGTTGTTGCCAAAAATAAATTTAAAACGCTTTTCTTATCCCTGATATTCTTATACATATATAGGCTTTTGTTTTGTAAATTGATTTAGATCACCGAAACACGATGTAATGAAACCAGTAAGGAAGACTTTTGAAGCATGTATGGGTTGTTATTATTTGTAATGAGCTGTTTTATTTTTATTCTTATCTTATTCTACTTAAAAACGCGACCGCCGAAGAAACAAAGTATTACAATAATTAACCGTATATGTATAAATGGCTTACGAAGAAACGAGCACTCAAATAAATTGCGAAACTGGTTTACGTTTAAAAGAAGTAAATAAATGGCTGTTGTGATTTTGTGAGTAAATAAAGGCCGCGTTCAAAAGCATTTTTCCTATTTTGGTAACTGATTAGGTCTTATTACTTTAATGAGAGATTTTCGTACACTATAAATTTACACATCAATATGTGGGAAACGGCACTAATGATTTCCAAGAAAATCTGTATTTTGATAACGTTTTGTTTTTCAGTTTATCTAGATAGCTTTCTCCCCTGGAAAAATACGATAAAAAAATTTTTTTCTAAACGTTGCTCTCTGGTGCCATCTCATAGAACTTTGAGGTTATCGCATGTTGCTAAGCTATTGAATGTAGTGCCTAGGTACTAGTAGGCTAAACATAACATTCTTAACAATAGATGGCACTATATGATATAAGTTAGCCAGATGTCGCTACGTGATGTTATCTAACGTGAGGACAAAAAGAAGGTAAAGTTTGCATTGTATGTAGTGTATGTATATTATGTATGCATATTTTATTTGTGCATGCTTGCGTGTTTGTGTGCTTGCGTGCGTGCGTGCGAGCGGCCAGGCTTTTTGCCTTCGTTCTTTCGGCCGGGCGTGCGTGTGTGTGTATCTATCTATATAAAACTAATGTTTTAAGCGCTCATTTTGTCTACATATAATGTTGCACATAAGACGTAGAATACAAGATATTGATCATTAAATTATTTTATGCAAAATGGGTAAAATAATTTAGGCGGTGGATAAAACAAAGTGGATAAAATGTTATTACAGTTTTCAAAGCCGCATTAATACAGTAAAAGTTAAAATAACAAAAGAGAAGAGGAGACCGTGACTTTAACATGTGTACAAAGCAACGCTCACGCCCGGGGCCACTATCGGTCCGTACGTGACAAACAAAGTGATGTATTATTGTTATCGTCGGGCGCCATGAAAACGGCAGTAATTACGATTGCACCATACACGGCCCGATGGGGCGGCTAATGACGCCTGCGCCCGCGCCCGCGCCCGCGCCGCCGTCTATATCGACGCGTCTTTTAAATGCTTCTTAACGAGTACGCCCACCGTCTGCGGTACGCCTCAAACTTGATTACGGACTGCGCGATTTATTGAAATGATACTTCTTTAGACACGAGAGGGTAGAATTTTATACGGTATAAAGAAAACGTCACGTTCGCCCCTCACATTTAGCCGTCAGGTTTTACCGTCACGAGGAATATGCATTTTGTTAAATGTAAATCATTTGTTCCTTAGTTTAATGAGAATAATTTTTGTTTGCGAAAGTATATAATAATTTTATTATTCTATCATTATAAATGAAGTTGAATAACAATTATAATAACAATAACAATAAAATTAATTGTACTATCTGTCACCCTAATAAAATAACTTTTATTTAAAAAAAGAAAACAATTATTTTCACAAACCTCGTTATTTAAGTCATTTAAAACATAAAATAAAAATGTTGTATAATATACAGAAAATTCACTTCTGATGTTTGTACACTGTTAAGTTGTTAATTTTTTATTAGCGATTTTGTTATTTGGCAGCAATAATTAACGTAAGAAATGAATTGTTATTGCTTCAATCTAACATCGGGTGAAGCATAGTTTTTACAAACAACTATTCCATTTTTTCTCTATAATATAAATTGTATGCAAAATAATGTCTATAGATTATCCACAAATTAGATGAAGAGCGCTTCCGGACGTACTGGTCAATGATGGAACTACGATATCATTGCATTTATAAACAGGTAAGCACATTATTATGTGAAAGATATAATACATATTCTGTTATGGCCCATCGCTGACGTACGTCTTTGTGCGTAGTGTTGTGAATACAATATATCTGATTGATTGAATCCAACTCTCGTCGGTATAGCTCCCAGTTTATAATTTGATCATCTCAAGCATTATTAGATAAGATTGGGCGTATAAAGCAATGTCAATTGAAATCGCACCTTTATTTTCCTTATAGAAAATCACTTCTAGAAATTAAGGACCGTTTGTCGTTTCCCTGTCTTCAGTATAACGAATTCCCTTTGTTGAATGGTGATAAAAAATTGATTATCCAACGAATATTGGATGACCAATTTTCTTGCATTGATGTTACGTCAAGAAACGTGGCTCGCGGTAGAAGTTGATTGGTAGAAATCGTAACATAACGGAAAAGCGTTAAGTCCTCTCCATATTTCTCTCACTCTTTCTTTTCAAATTTATTATTTATTATTCTTTATATATAATTCCTGATACACTATTTTCTTTCTAATTTTTAAATTTATTAAATGAATATTTTTCATAAAATATTAATGAAATTCTTTTATTTTATTCCTTTCTTTGCATTATTTACAATAAAAAGAAACTTCGTTCCTCACGGGAGTACTCTAACCGCACATTTATTTTTTTAAGTATCACTTCTTTGCATTGTAGTGCAATGAGTTGTAAACAAAACGTTTTTTAATGTTTTTTAGTTCACAATTAAAACGTACGTTGCCTGTTATTTTCTCGTCGATCTGTTTATTTTTTATTATTACACGAAATTTTTCTCAATATAGAGTAGTTACAAACGGTATACTCGATGCTCATCCACGTTTCACAGTTATTTGAATCCAACGGGACAGCTGCGAGCTCGTTTCTGTTTATAGATTTCACACATATTAAGAATACATTTTACCTACCATACCAGGCGGGTATTGATGAATTGATAAATGCACTTAAGTTTAAAAACCCATAGATACATATGCTCGATTAATAATGACCTCTATTTTTATTATAGAGCTCAGTATAATATTATAGGAGTTTATGTACGAAACTGTCGCTAGAAAGTCTATAGTGGGCGCCACTGATTTAAAAATAAAAATTAAGATTCAAAAATTAAAATAAGAACGAACAAGAGAACATATGATTTTAAATTGAAAATTAAGATAACGTTCGCTTATTTATTGGCATATTCATTTTAATATTGATTTTACAATCACCGTAAAAAATTATAGGTACATAAGAATATAGAATATTCGAGTGTAGAGTTTCTTTTTACAAGTTTCACGTTGCGTGAAGGACTCATAAAGCAAAATTGCGTTTGATGAAAATACGAATAATGAAAACAGTTTTTTTGCTTTATCAGCTTTGTACACAGACTACATGAATTGAAAGATTCGACACAGCGCTTTATTTACCGTCTGATTTTAATTATAACTTCATATATATATATAACGCCCTCTCATCTAAGAATAATATAGTGCAAATTTATACCCGTAAATGAATTTTGGAAAAGACCTGACTTTTCAGATCAAGAAAACGATGAATCCAAAGACAGGTTGGAAGTCGAATTGTTAAGTAGTTTATAGTCGTACGTAAAACAGTTCAATCTCTTTATGTTGTTCGACGATGATATATTTAGGACAAGATGCTTGAAAAGAAAAGTTTTTGGTAAACCTTATCAGTGAGATTTAATAGATTATTCATACGTTATCCATCAAATTCAACTCTTTTATCCTTTAACTCGCCATTACGATAGAAATAAACTAACAAGAAACCAAGAAATATAACTGGATTGTTATATGTGACGAAAAACAGATTCTTCGGAATAATTGAAGGCAAATAACTTAGTGGTGGGATCTAGATGTGATGTCTGTCTGGAAAAAATGTTTAGCCAACGAAAAGCAATAGATGAGTATTTTGTGATCTCGTGCTCCTTGCTGTTGTAATTAATAGTGAAAAACTTCACAAAGCCTCTTACAATGATACATCGCGATATTGATTCCAAATTAATAAAATGAGCTTGGTAACCTACACGGCCCGCCGCATCTTATAGGAGGCCGGCAACGCACTGGTGGCTTTTCTGTGGTTGCGAGTGTCCGTGGGCGGCGGTGACCGCCTACTGGCTCGTTTGCCCGTTCGGCCCTCGAATATGCTGTACAAAACATGATATCCTAATACTGTATTGTTCATACAACCGAATCTACCTGTTATAATCTGTTTTGTAGTGTATTCCAGCGACTACTGCCTATCTATTCCCAAATAATAGTCTTGTTATTTATTTCAGACATTCCGACGATCCTTCTTCCGACCTTTGGTCATTAATATTAACTCACGAGAAATGGTATACGCGTGTCCCAATAGACCGGCCGGCCGCTCTCGATGGAAGTGTGATTGAGTGCACGTCTGTTACAGTAATAACATGTATCGCAATGCCTTCTGCGATTCGTTAAATGTGTAGATGCTTATCTTTAATATTATCAATTAAGAAATATGCTATTATAATGTTTAATAGGAAAATTAAAGTTTTAAAAACATAAAATGTATTACAGGCGTACGTTATTTATTACTTCATGCTATAATATTCCCTCTTGAATGTTTCGACAAAATTTTAAATAGCGAATATAAATTACAATTGCCAATAATATTTGATTATTCCATTCTCAGATGGTTCAAAGAATTTTCATTTTGTTTTTAAGGAAA
The DNA here is from genome assembly GCA_005406025.1 of Eumeta japonica. Classification (NCBI taxonomy): domain Eukaryota; kingdom Metazoa; phylum Arthropoda; class Insecta; order Lepidoptera; family Psychidae; genus Eumeta; species Eumeta japonica. Next base: position 82,055 of record BGZK01001568.1, read on the forward strand.
GTCGAAAAACAATTAAACTGATCTTGTTACATTATGCCGGGGCTCCCGAGACGAAATTAATTGAACTGAAGGCCTTGCGGCGCGATTATTGATTTTGGCTCGGTATTTGCATTTCCGGTGATCTGATTTTCGGGAACATGGCTCGATCGACCCCGAATTATATTTAATCGAATTAGAAGAATTTAATCGTATGTTCCGAATTCTAAGTTTCGACAGTTATGTATTCGTGGCTCGATCGGGCATCAAGATATTTAGCATAAGTAAGTTTAAGATTTAATTATTTCATGATCATGATGTAATCGAATATTTATTATTATTAAAACTATTACGAACTTACATAAAATATTGAAATCTAGTTTAGTTATAAATAAGTAAAATAAATCTTATTCACGATTTAATTTTCAGTTAAATTATATCTGAATTATGAAGAGATATCACGTTTAAATGCCTTACCTTATGGTTAGCGGGACGTGACTTCATTTATCATAACCGAATAAAAAACCAGTGCACTTCAACATGCAACACAATTAGTGAGTAGACTGCCTAAATGCAGGTCGACATCCCATTATTAATGTATCATATATTAATTACACATAATTATTTTTCCTTACATGTTGAGATCACTTTTTACTTCATTTTAACTTTGATGAAAAATCGTCAGGGGGCTACTTTATTATTGGTTATTTTGGAAATTGTTGTTAGGTTCGTCAGAATATCGATCTTGAAAAAACCTTGTGACTGCCATTCCTTTTGATCACATTGTCTTATACAAACTTCATAGTCTAAACCACTTCGCCCGTTACTATGTCAAACTCCTTTAAAGCGGTGTTCAACAAAGGGAGCGGCGATAAGCGCTCCAACTAGCACACAGCCTGCTAACTTGCAAAGTTTCTGCAGAGCTTACAGCGTATCTAATATTTCGTTTATGACTATGAAACAATCGATGTTTAATAAAACTCTTCAGACAGAATGATTACATATCTCATTTACGTTATCTTGTTCTTATGTTCCTTGAAATGTCAAGAGGATAATGGGTTTTGGGACAGCTATTATTGTGCTATTTCATTGGCTTTGTATTATTTCGATTACGTAATTTAAAATTTAACACAGACCTAATGCCACGTAATCTCTTATTACAATGCCAATGTCTAACAATCTCATTACACCGTATGATATTCTAAACAGCGCACTAGGAACAATGCACAAGTGAGATAATTGATTCTTTTTACAGAGTTATAAGCCCATTTATAAGTTTTCAATTTTTCAATATATTTTACGCTATTGATGTATTAATCATGTCATATATTGTATCATCTATTTTGTTTTAAGACGTATAAAATTGATGATCCATTAAATAAATGAAATAATAATCATCATCTTCTCGTTTAAACATGATATAAATTAAACACGGATCGTATTACGTTATATTGAGTAATGTGTAACAGAAACGTTTAGTAACAATTTGCTTTAATGTTGGTTGATCACAAAAGTTCATTTCACTTTTCTGGACAATAGGACCATACGTATATATATATATATATATATATATGTTTATATGTATTTATTTATGTGTACGTATGGTACTTTTTGTATTACTTTTCACTTCGGTTCTTATTGTTTTAAAGAAATGAATACGACTCAATGAAAACGTTGTACAATATCTACAAAAATAGTAATAAAATATCAATTTCACGTTACATTAAATAAAATCGTCTAATATGAAACAATAACTTGTTTAGCCGCCACAGTTATTGTCCCCTAAGAATTTCTCTATATGTATCCTCGTATGTAAAACTTACAAATAGACACATAGTCAATGATTCTTTTAGCGAGTGTGGCTTACAGTTTGCGGCTTAAATATTGGTCAATTCAGTACAGCGATACTGTTTAATATATTTTTTGCTAAAATCGGAATAATAAATAACATTTAGCCGAATTTTAATTCTTAACATTAAGATTTATCCGTTACGATAAATTGAGAACGTTCGCATGCGAAAATTACTCATAACGAACTCTTAACTTCGTACCGGCATTATATTTAATTACAATAGGTGTCTAAATCTCACACAGCTTTTCGCTTTCGCGTCGCGAAGCCGCGAGAAAAGGCCCGCTTTGGTAGAGATCGCGGTTCAAGTCGCCTTTATTGTTCCGCGATTCGCTTTGTCGGCGTTTTGCTTCATTTGAACGGGGGAATGAACGAGGTTTTTTTTTGTGTGTGCAAAGTAATTTACCAAAGGACGTTTCGGTGCGGATCACAAAAATTCTTGAAAAGATCGCGTCGAAAATGTAAGATCTTGAACGAATCGATTTTCATATTACGCCGCATGATGTAGGCGTTGAGAATGTATAGGTTAAATCAATCGATTCCACTGAAATCCAAATTGTTAGGTTGTTCACATGAGGACAACGGAATAATTTTTTCATTCATCTCAGTCACTGAACGTTCGCTGCTGGACATAAACCTCCTTCCTCGATTTCCACGGCATACCAGATAGCCGCCCCAGCACCCGGCGGGAGGCCGCCCCACGCTGCGACGTGTCCGGTTAGTGATCGCCACTTGAAAATCTTTATTTTTATATTATTTTCAAATGTGTTAACCAAATAAACGAGTAATTAATAACAAATTTCGTTTTGTACGAAACGACGGAACCCATTCCGGTATCCGGGTTTTATGTGTGTTTTATCACCCTACCATCGGGGAGTGCGCGCAACATTTTCGTTTTGGATCGGGCGACTTGGACACCGAGTCCTTGGCAATGAATGGCCCAGCGCGGGTCCGGGGCCGCTGACGGCCGTCACCACCGACGCGGTGACAACTTTTTGCACCAACGGTTTTTTTACATGCTTTCCGGGGTTTGAAACTTGTATGTGATTTGATGTTTGATACTCGGTCATCGTTTTCTGTTTAAAAAACTGCGTCGGACGCCATAAAGCAAATCAAAATCGCAATCAAAGAGCAATGCGTTCAAAAGATATCGTGGTTGAAAAACAAAAGCGTTTTGTTTTAATATGTTAGAGTTTTAAACTCGAAGTGCACAAAATCTAATGATTGCCCCATAATGCATTTTTTTTGGCCTTAAGGCGACGAAGAAACAAATTACATAAAAAAAGGTCAAATGCGAGTCAGACTTGCGTTGAGAAGGTTCCATACTATAAATAACCACATTGATCCACGATCAAGTTAAGCGACACAATTTTTCTTCGCGACTATTTGATTCTTGTGGGCATTTGGATTTAGTATTTTCGTTTAGGGTTTCCAATAAACTTAAGTAAAGCTCTGTATTCCTTTCTTTTTTATTTTCAAGACTTTTAGGCTTAGCAGTTTTGGAAGTAAGAGACAATGCTCGATTTTCCTGTATTTACTCTTTTTTATTTATAATCCTTCACATTTTGAAATTGTAAAAAAACGCATATTTATATTTCTCACAACAAATCTGTTCGTTTACATGTTTACATGTAAATGTTACATGATATCCTTGACAAATTTTCCTTTTTATTTTTCTAATTGGCTCCCCTAAATTCACCTCCAAAATCAGAATTCGTTTATTTACGCCGTGTACTCGTAATCAGTTTACCGAACTCTGTATATGCTAAACTGCAACTTTTTTTGGTCAGTACACTCGAATAACATAGGCCGTGACAGACGGGCAGACAGATGTATAACGATTGCGTTTTTATCGACTGCGTGCGGAACCTTAAATATATTTAAGGAATCTTCTACACACTACAACATTATAATGTTGAACAATACCTTCTTAAAAATATAAGTATGAGTAAACCTGATATTTATAGCTTAAGTCTCGATGTAGAAGGATAAAAGTCACGGTAGTCCTGCATTGAATTTTTGTCTCAACTATAGTGACTGACAATTTATATTCAAGTTTTTAATCATATAGTAACATTGTAGCGTCTTTGCATTGGCTTATTTGCCAAGAGTAGAATCAATAGACGAAGTGATTCGAAGACAAAATATATTTTCTAAAACATTCTTGCCGGTCTGTAGGTACATTCAAATGAATGCCAACAAAGTTATTTTATTTTTAGTGAGCGTTGTTTGATTTTTTATTAAGAGGGACATTTTTTGTTTTTTTTAAAGCTACAACAGTTGTAAGCGTACAACATTGTCTTACTAAGTAGACACTATTACGACTTTGGCAAGTACAAAAGATAAGTTACAAAATAGATCTAGCTAGATGTTTTGCTTAGTCATGGTTCGAGCGGTGTTGTCACTCCGATATTAAAATGTAATATCGATGAATAAAAAGCAAGTATTGACCTACATTTAAGAATTGCTATTATTAACTATGTTCCAGAATATATATTGTAATATTCAAATATTGAAATTATATTCAGAATATATAATATAATATCATTGCAAAAGTAGGAAATTGATGACTGGCGACAGACGCCATAGTGAACCTATCATAGACGGTGTATTAAAAAAATCAAGTTTTTACCACAAGGATGCTTGAGATGAATCCAACGATGCTTCATGATATGTTGAATTTGATGGGGCAGTTTAAGCTTTGGTAAGAAATAGAAGAATACACATTCGTATAATCATGATCTTTTAGCTTTCGTGGCGACCAGAAAAGGTTTATCAATTAATGAATTAAGATATTTCTAATTTATTAGACAATACGTGTAGGTAATATCGTTTAATTTTAAACGTACGCTACTAATGGTGTGAAACATTTTTCTATTAAGTGTTATTCAGGTTTTAAAAAAAAAAGGTAAGTATAATTCGATCTGTTGCAGTCTCTGCGTTCAAAGGTTTAAAAAAATTGTCCCGTTTTCCAGCTTCCCCCATAAATAAATGATAATTGTTACGACGTGTTACAGTGTATAATAATTTTTTTTCAGTTCCGTTTATTTTCAAAACAATGAAATGGCATATTTTAGTACTATTCTACTTCGGAGATATTATTGAAATTCGTTTTTTTTTTTGCATCACACAATATCGGCGCTCGTGATTCCATGAAAGATATCGCCGATGAAAAGTAACGTAAAGCACATATTAATTCAGCTGCGATTAAGCCTATCGATACAGGCCGAGTTACGTTTCGGCGCCGCGGCGCTCTCGGGCGCGGCGCGTCTCGTCTGCCGCGCCGCCGCTGCCGGGTTTATTGACCCGGCGACCGTGGCCAGGTACCTCGCCCCCTCGACCGCCGCCCCCGCCCCGCCCTCGCGCCATAGACGAATCGTCGACGCCCCTATATGACTGCGATTTATTTCAGATTCATAATTTCAGGCATGAAATATATGTATACGTTAGCCAGTTAGGAACGTTTTGTAACCCACCACGTATTAGCGTTTCTATAGGGATATATTAATCTTTCAATACACAATTAAGTATGGAATTTTTGATCATACATTAAGTATACGACTCGATCGGTATAGCTGTATATTCCATCTATAAATGAAATGAGTATCTATACTAATTGTGGTGCCCGCCACGGTGGTTTCGGGGGTCGTGGAGGGTTGTGTTCCCCCTGGGCTGGATATTTGTTGGTTTTATTGATGTAATTGAATTAGAGCCTGTTCCAACTGAACCTCGACTACGTGACCCCCTCGACCCGAAGGCTGGATCCGCTCTTGGATGCTCAACGTATGTATACACATTATTGCTGTTGAATCTAAATGAATATTTAAAACCTTTTCGAAAAAAAACTGTGTTAAGAATGTTGACACAGTCCAAGAATCAAATGAAATCATTTACGTCAGTAGCGTGATGTGATCAACCACTTCCATAAGTAACCGACACGTAACGATACTATAATACATCGACGCTGTCGTATTTGAAGATGTATCAGTTTAATTTCGTCATTTATAACGTACCGAGATGTGCATCTGTTGCAACTGTTTCAAGTAACGAGGTCCGGCGCAACGGCGCTTACAAAATGTACTTGATGGATTGCTTGGACATTAAAGCTCGGGAAATATGTTGATTTCGTTTATGAAGGTGATAACTCCAAACGCAGATCGTACCCAGAATTTATGCGTGGGCGGACGAGATTCTTGCCATCTAAGCGATATTTTTTTCGTACGATGGACATTTAAAAATTGTGTCACTAAGCACTACTTATATTGATATGCATTCAACAAAACGTAGTATTTTGATGTGGCCTTATATAATAATTTTATATCTAAAACACAACACTAAAAGAATTGTTATATTCATTTTTAAAAATTATATGGTAATTTTACAAAAAATATATTAGAAACTATTAGGCAAAGCATTTAATCGAAATTAAAATAAGGTTTCGTGAAAATGCAAAACTTTATTTTTCCTACTTGTTATTTAATATTAGAAAATAAGTATAGTAATCTTACCCAAATTTTTTGAGAATTGACTTACTAAATTTTCAAACAAATATTGTGAATTTAAGAAACAAGACATTTTAAAAAAGTTCAGTAATATAGCAAGAAAGTATTGTAATTTTACAAAACATAAAAACCCAAAAATGTTAAACACTTTTGTAAAACCGTTTTGTAGTTTTACAAGTAAACCATTTTAGTTCCGTTTTCATTTACTATACCACTACCAAATTATATTACGAAATTTTACTAAACATTCAACAAGCTTTTTGTTACGTAATTTCATAATAAAGTCAAGGGGTTTGACTCAATTGTTTTGAAATAATTGTAGTAAAGTCTTTTAATTTTTATGTTAAAATATATTATTATTCATGACGATAAATCGAAATTGTAATAAAAATAGAGCTTTCGACATGAATGTAGATAATAATAATAGTAAAAATTATAAAATCGTATTTAAGTCGTTATTACTCGATGTATGCAAAGGCTACATATAGCCTATTATAATACATATATATATTAGTATAGGATTCCTATTTTAATAGAAAACGGATTAAAATAACATAGTCTTTACCATATCATAAAATTAATAATAATATGTTCATTCAAATCAGATAGATGAGTAATATTATTAAGGTAAAAAAAATATTATTAAGGTAATTGACGTTTAAATAGTATTTAAATCTTAAAAGAAATAAAAATATTTGGGAAAATTACATTTATCTTGAAATTAAAATTGTAAAAATAAAAATAATATTTTTAAATTATCAATAACTTTTTTTTCATTTTCATTAATATGTTCTTTTGTAATATTATGTCGAAATGTAGTGAATTACATTACAATGTTTAAAAATCTGAAAAGCTTTTGATAGAAAACTCATAGAAATTATAATTCGCTTTAAATAATTTTTTTTTTTTGGTGAAATTATAAAGCACCGTGTAATTCTAGTCAAAATTGTAAAAACAATGAAAAGATTTCTGAGTCTGTAATGATTTCGTTGTAATATAAATTGCAATGTTTTTTGGTAATTTTACAAAAAAAAAAACTACAGTAAATCAAGTTAAAAACAATATTTGCAAAGTAAAGCTTTTTATTGAGAATTGACTAACAGGTCAGTGAAGTTACAGATTGTTTTAAACAATGAAATTTTTTAGTAAAATTACAATATACCATGTAAATTTAAAATCAAAGTTGTAAAATTAGAAAAATAGATTTTTAAACTTGTAATGACTAATGACTTTATTGTAATATTAATTAGGATATTGTTTTGTAATTTTACACAGAAATATAATAAACCAAGTTACTAACATTTTTTGTAAATCTGAGAAGCTTTTAATTGGAATCTAAAAAACAGGTTGATGGAATAATAATGCACATAGGATTTATAAACAAAATTGTCAAATGACAAAATTTTTGCAAAAGTTTTTGGACATACCTCAGAAAATTACTCGAATAGTATGAGAATTTATATTGACACACTGATTTTTTATTTTATTCATACTTTATTTTGTAAAAAAATTGTAATTGTACAAAAAAAATTAACAGTGTTGTTAATGATCAAATTTAAATGTGTAATCTACGAATAATTTTTTTCCTATCAAATAATCATAAAATAATATATCACTATCAAGATTAAATTTGTTTATAATTGATATTAAAAAGAATAACCGTAGCACGTCCAAAAAATAACATATTGAATTTGTAATCGACATATATAAAATCAAAACGATTTTTCTTTGTCTGGGCGTCAGATAGAAACTACTAAAGCATCGGTTTGGGACTTTGATGGGATCATTCGATGCGGTATCGATTGTAAATAGTTTTAGGATATTTACAAAATACGTATAACTACTATGTTTGGATACTCGTCACGTGTTAACGGCTTGACGTATCGTAATCCAACTTCACACAGAGGTTAGATTATATGACTCGAATAGTCCATAGTATACGTTTTATGTAAAAGAAAATATGTATCAATACCACCAAAATTTGTAATTTTTTGTCATTAATATCAATGTTCAAAGAAAGATCAAGATCTCTCTCTGAGAGCGGGCCCGGGACTGAACCCGACCTTATAACCAGAATTAATATTGAAAACAGGATAGTGATCCAGATTACAGATGATGAGAATTCATTCTATGTCCACGCGAGCGAATATTTGAATCATAAAAAAACAACGACTACTAAATTTTAATTTAGGCCCAGTAAAGCGAACGGGGAAATGGCTCATATTAATATATAAATAGGAATTAAATTTAATTAAAACATGCTTCGATGTTCTGTAAAAATCAATTGTAAAAAAAAGTAAAAGATGATCCCAATAAAAGACCTATAACCGCAGTTCCATCGCCGCGCCGTCTACCCATTAACGTATCCAGTCTCGGTTCGAGGCGAAGTAGAGACGAGGTCCGAGTTTATTATAACATCGGCCGTCGTCATCATACATATAGAACTTTTCTCATAAAACTTACCCAAGTTCTGTGACGTTTAGGTTTCTCTCTGATACAGAATACCTACATATTTTGAAGTGTCGATTGACGATGAGTTATTATAATTAGTAATAAATGTATCTATTGATATATTTGACTGGAAAAATATACGGAAAACATGTGTCATTTCAAAATATCGATTTCAGAGAGCGGTATACGAAACCGAGCAAATCTATAAGCACTAAAATCTAACCAGGTCAATAATTTTCGTATGAACTTAAATCGAGACAAATAAGTAAGTAGTCCACAAATGCCCGTATGTGATTTTAAAATTTTCTGATTCGCTGTTTCTACCGTTATCCAGTACGATATGTAACCAGATCTAACTGACCACCCGCGCCCGGCCCTTTCTAGTCCCGTCTGGATGAAATCGACGACCCAACGACTATCGCCTCTCGCAGAGATTATGCATATCATTCTTAAGACACACATGTCGCTCGATCAGCAGAGAGTATGGTATGTAGAAATGTCCACTTTTAAAAAGATACAGTTTTTAGTGACATGGTAAGAAATATTATTATATGTGACATAAGTGAATTAACAGTGTTTGCTGTTGCATGTCATCAGGTGACTGAGAGTTCCATTGGCCCACTTTCCCTTCATTGTCACTTCTCGATTCACCACGCCCACCTTTCTCCTTCATCAGCCTGTTCCCTCCGCCATCAGATATCCTATTCCTACCAAATAGGCCCACAAAGCACTTGCGTCACCTGTGGGTTTGCGAGTGTTCATCGGCGGTGGTCGTCACTTGCTTTTTGGTGCCTCCATGCTCCTCAATCTGCTATAAAAAACGTGTTTCTTTCCGTTAATCTAGACTCCAGATAAACATTTGGGCTAGGATTCTTTTTAATTTAATGATGACTTTCACTTTTAACTTAATATTAAACAAGAAAGTGAGTGTCATTTTAATACTGCATCTCAATCCTTAAATGAAGATGAAGATGGACGCCAAGAAAAACAACAATCACATTGTCAACTGATGATAAATATATTTAGTGAGGAACATAAACTAGACAAGATATAATAAAATAATAATAAAAATAAAATGAGTTACAAAAATTATTAAACTGCATTCACCAAAGATATTCATCATTCATAAAATATTATTTTTCTTGAAAAACAGCAATGTAAGTATTATATTAGTCACTTGTAGTACTCTTTGTTGACCTTAAATATCCATAAAAAGGTTTAAACAGCGAAATTTTTACGACACTGATTACGTTTTGCCAGAGGTTGATAATCCGTTTATTTAACGTTTATGTAGAATATTGCATTATATTGGGTAAAACATGCCTCTCAAGAGCTTTCTTAGCGTGCTGCTTCTCCAAGTTATGTAGAAGTTATTTCTAGAGGACTTACTTCTCTCGTATATTAAATTAAAGATAAGTCTACAACACTATTTTAGTACACTCTAGCTTTTGGTTGCAGCTTCGCTCTTTCTATACCGTAACAGGAATGTCCCAAGGAAAAATCAAATCAACACTGCTCTCGTATAAGCCCGGTTTGAGTAGGACTACAATTGGGATCAAGAATGAAAGCGACAAAATTTTATAGTAAAATAACTTAGCGCCATTTTGCACATTTTCGGTATAAAAAAATGGGAATCGAAAGGTGGACCGTAATCGTAATAAAGAGCGTGATCGAGATTAGGATTATGGTTGAGAGTGTGATCGGTCGGTATAAAATATTATTCATTCATTCTATGCCTAAGCCAGTGAAGGCTTTTTTTTTTGTAGTTTTTCTTTATGCGCATTGGAAGGAGGATAAAAACCTGTTATGGGCAGTCCGCAAGCCCAGGCTCACGAAGTATTACCAACTTGCACCGACTTAAAACCCCTGAAGTCTGAATCGGTTTTGTCTTTAACCCTAAGGCTTTGACGTCTTCGTCGAATGCGGCCTGATCGGCAAGGATATGCCATTGACATGTGATTGCTCTAAGAATGCCTCGTGACCAGAACCCCGACATAGGCAGTCACGAGAGGGCGTTGCCACGAGCCGCGCCGTCGGGCGGGACGCCAGAAGGCGCGGGAAGCGTTACCAATCGGTTGATCATCGAAGGTCGTAATGATGGGGGAATTCTTATGCCTAATCCTTAGACATGTTATAATAAACTTCTATAAGCTCTTCCACCTCATAAGTTAGGCCGTCGAACGGGTTTAAATAGTACAACTAGTGAAGGCGCAAGTGTTATTTATTTTTACAATTATTGTCAGATTGTAATCGCCATACTGCTGAGGTATACTTTCGCATATTATTTTCTTTGGTTCGAATAGCTTCAACCGTAAGCCCTTTGGTGTGGGTTGGATGATACTGACGGTGACAACTTCAACGCCAAAACACGGAGTGAGAATTTTAATTACATTTTATTTAAAAACTTGTCGGTTAATTTCCTGTGGTATAGAATCGATGTGGTATAGCATTGTCTTATTACCAGCATATACTATACTGGTAATAAGACAATGCTCTTAAGCATTAAACGGTCACCAACAATATTTTCACAATGTTGCCGTTAATGTACACTGAACAATCTTTTTATTACTATTTTTCACATATATTCTTTGATTTTATAATTGTATCTATTCTTTGACTCTTATAAAACATAAAAACGCAATGCAATAAATAACGAGACTCGAGACCTTCAAATACTTTATGTCGAGTTATATAAATGCGATAGAAGACAGCACTTTACCATCGGTGTAGTCTGTGTAAATGTGGGTGTTTCGCGAGTTTACAGTGTTTATTTAAACAAGTCAACTATGTGTAAGCAAATTTAGACAACTGGACGAAAATATTTTCTTAACCGAGACTGAAGTTAGATCTTTATTCGAAATAAACTTTGTTGCGTGGGAGTTCGCCATATGTTGAAATTTAGGCCGACATATTTAATCGCCTTTAAACAGCTATTTTTATATTTTTGATGAAAGTCATACATAATTATTGTACATGTGGAATGGGGAAAAAAGTAACAATCCCCACTAAGAAAAGAGCAGTCTGGTCCTGCCAGTAAAAGCCGGCAGGCGCCATTCTGTTAAAATGTGGTTATAACATATCATGCAATCAATAATTCTAAATTCGCCCGACGCTGTCTCTTTACATACATATACATATATATATATATATATATATATATATATATATATATATATATATATATAAATCGTCTTATAGACATAGGCATCATGTACACATATTTGGGTATGTGTACATGATGCCTATGGACTTTAAAACGGCTGGACCGATTTTAATGAAATTTTCAGATTAGCTCAGCGTATGATTCTGTAAAATTTGGTAGCTATTAACGGATCGACGGATCAACAGATATTTTTTTTGGCAATTTTGTGTCACATTTTTTCGACAAATTTATATAAAATTTCATATAAGATTGTTTTCACTTTTTTTGAATTTTGCACATTCGCAATTAAAAGGAGTTTGGTAGCATTTGGATAAACAAAATTTTATTTTTGTTATTTAGAAATTTGTCATATTTTTCCTATAAATTAATAAAAATCAGATTTTTTCTATTTTTTTTTTCAATTTTTGATCATTTACAACAATTAAAGAAAGTTAGGTAGCGATTGGATCGATAGATTTTGTTTTGTTTTCTGACAATTTTTATTATATTTTTCTTACAAATAAATACATTTTTTTCTTAGATGTACGTAGGTCACTCTTAATATTTTTAGAATTGGTCACTCAAATCGATCGTTAATTGGCCACGTAAAATAAAAATCGGTCAAGTGCGAGTCGGACTCGCGCACGTAGGGTTCCCTATCTATACAATATTAGACACTATATTATAACATTTTTTTTAGTTTTTTATTTCTATTTGAATATAGTGAAAAAAAAAGCAAAAAAATCTCGATTGTTGTATGGGAGCCCCCCATAATTTATTTTATTTTAATTTAATTATTTATGTTTGAAGTGAATTTACAATTAAATATTCTGTGAATATTTCAAGCGTCTTCCCGGTGCCGTTATTAATATCAAGCAAAAAACGGCAAAAAGAATCACGTTTGTCCTATGGGATCCCCACTTAAAATTTATTTTAATCTGTTTTTAGGATTTTTTGTTATAACGGCAACAGAAATACACCATCTGTGAAAATTTCAACTATCTAGCCATCACGGTTCATGAAATACAGCCTTGTGATAGACAGACAAACGGACAGTGGAGTCTTAGTAATAGGGTCCTGTTTTTATACGGAATACTAATATTCCTTTAGATAGGGAATCCTAAAAATATATAAAAATTTAAAAAATGGAACTCTTTGCCAATCTCATGATGTATATTGTATTAATCTGCCATTTTTTTTTATAAAATGGCGGCGAAAAGAAAATTGTTTGTCTAATGTCAATACGAATTTAACGCGAAAAAAATTTTGTATAATGATTTTCTATAAATTTTATTGATTTAAGCCAACAAGAAAGCTATAACAGACTTCGTTAGACCTTTCATGATGAAGTTCCATCCCTTGCCACTGTTTATATCTGGTTTAACTAGTTAAAACTGGTCGCACTAATCTGACTGACGATCTGCGTGAGGGACATCCTTTTATGGCGACGACTAAAGACAACATCAGTGCTGTGCGGCTCATGATAGAGACTGATAAAATAGTTACCTACCAGCAGATTCGGACAAGCTTAAGCATCGGAATGAGTCCAGTGCACAAAATCTTTCATCAATATTTAGCGTTCAGAAAGTTTTGTCTTCGGTAGATACCTTATAAATTGACCGACACCTAAAAACTACATCGTATTTATTGGTGCCGCGAAAAATTTCCCGGTGGTGACTCAAATACTGTGTACGACATGGTTACAGGTGACGAAAGCTAGATTTACTGTTACGATCCCGAAACCAAAACAGTCAGCTCAGTGGCTGTTTCATTTCGAGGAGTTTTCGAATAAAGTAAAACGAGGTCGAAACGTCGGAAAAAGATAGTGGCCTCTTTTTTGAGAACTTTTTGAGAACATAATAGATCATTATGCAACAATTATTAGGAAGATATAAAAGGTCAATACAGACTGGTAAACTAACAATCGTGTGCTTGCTCTTTTGGAAAAAATTCGGGAAAAACTAATTCGCAATAGGAGTCTCCTTTATCATGACAACGCCCAACCACATACGATAGACAAACAACTCACAATATGAGGAGGTTGGGTGTAGAAATACTGGCTCACCCGCCTCACAGCACCGATCTTGCACCATGCGATTTTCATTCATTTCCTAAAATAAAAGAAAAACTTCGAGGAAAGTGCTTTACGGACGCCGAGGAAGCAGTGGCTGCATATGAAAAAGCTGTCGAAGCGACTCCTAAGTGCAAATGGTCAAAGTGTTTTAATGGTTGTGTTGAATGCAGCGATAAATTGATCTCAACGTACACTATTTTTAAAAACAGTAATAATAAAAATAACCTGATAGTTTGTTCAATTGTTGATTTTCTAAGGACTTTCAGTTTGATCCAGGTAGCAAAACACTATACCTATTAGTATACTCTAAAACTTCGTCACATGACCGCCCTAATCCATCCCTTAAAAATCATCTGGCCATAATTAGTGCTAGCCGTGTAAAGACGGGGCGGGTCGCACGTATGGAATATAAATGGTAGCGCCATACCTAAAATTGTCCGACAACCCCACTTAGTTACACTGACGGTTTACTAATCGATAAAGTAAGAACGTTAAAAATTTAGGCTTTGCAACTCGTCACTCAGTCGAGAAATGCCTAGATATCTACCATAAAAAAATTACACAGCCTTTTAGAATTTGATTTATCCCAGTGTATAGCAGTGCATGTTATTTGTGATGGTATGTCAATACAAGACCCGGTTTATTAATGTTGAGGCATTAAGCATTCATCCTGATATCTACCATCCAAATATCTACTTCAGGTTTCTCGATGTGAGATCAGGTCAGACATTAAAAAGTTATCAGAACGACCGACGGAACTGGCCTTCAAATAACAAATTATGGTATTATCGTACTAGCGATAATCATCGGAGTAGATAGGTGTTATTTTGGGCAACCTCGAAACGGGATTTTGCAGCAAGAGACGCACTATAGGAAGCTGGACTGAAAATTGAATAGAAATCGCAGGCTGCCGGTTGTAGGTGGTTAAGATCTTGTATTTTTAGCTAATATAACCAGAATAGTTGGTAATTGTAAAATATATTTTTCTCTCCGCATTTTTGTATGTAACGTAGTTGAACTGTCATTTTATTATTCTTTCAAAATTTTAAGTGCAGAAATGCTACATCTGCGTAGGATGTGTGGGTGTTTTTAAAAAATTGATACAGGAAGGGTGATGTCAAAGAGTGATGTGGTTTGAAAGAATATGCAGTGACTAGAGTAGAAGGTATGTTACCGTGGTGTAGCCATCTGGAAAGGACGAATGAAAGTAGACGGACAAAACAGATTTACAGAGCGAATGTGTGTAATGGAAAGATTGGAAAGGATCGCCCTAAAAAATCTTATGCAGACCAAAGTGGTGGCATATGAAAAAAAGGGCCAAATTCTAAGCACCCGAACCCGACGATCTTGCATGCGAAAAAACTAAAAGATATCAGTAAAACGAGAGAGATATTTAAGGATCTTACCATGTAGAAATCTATAGTTTCTGCCTACCCTCCTGGGAAATAGATGTAAGTCTGTAAATATGTATATATACATATATCACAACTGCAAAAATAAATTGATATTTCTTTACTTTATTTTTATATGAATAAATGTTGTGGAATATTATCATTGAGTGTAAATATAAAAGGTGAAACTATGAAGAAAAATTGATATTATTAAGCATATTTTCATGTTTTAGTCTTTATAATCTTACACATGTTTAAATCGAAAGTTAATACATTTGAACCTGTTTCATACTCAAACGGTCAAATGGATTGCAGTGAAATTTTACAAGGCGATTGATTTATGTTGTGGAATTCTATTCCAGAAATACTTATTTAGATATCAAATAGAATCGAGAGCGAGATGAGGACCGGAATGGAGAGCGGGATCGGCATCGGAATTGAAAACGTAGAAGCAGAAGAATCATTATTTTCTAAAAAGCGGGCGGGATGTAACTGCTATTTAAAATCTATAATTGGTGTTGATTTGACCTTCGTCGATATCTGCGGATTTATCACAAGACTTATTTGTCTCAGGTATGGGGCGTGCGGCCGTGCGGTGGGTCTGCGCGGCGAGGTGAGGCGGGGCGGCGGCGATGGACCACGCGGTGAAGGCGATGTCGGCGCGCGGGCCCCTGGCGCGGTTGATGGCGCGCCGCCGATTCGAGTCCGCCGAGCTGGAGGAGCTGTACGCGCGTTACGCCTGCAAGCTGCAGCGCATCTCCGTAGGCTCAGCGCTCGCGCTCTGGGCGCTGCTCGCCGCCGCACTCGCCGCCGCCGACGCCACGCGCGGCTGGCGACGAACGCCACAGGTAACTTTTTTAGAAACTTGTTTTTGTAATTTAGCAATTTATTGATAAAGCTGAAGGCCTGATTTTTTGATGATTACTTTTTCTCGCGACATTCGTTTGTCAACTCTATTATGAATTGTCTAACCGAAACCGACTCTATCTCGTGTCAATGACTCGTCTACTTCGTGTCTTATCTCTGAACGCATTAGCCTCGTTAGCGTCTTCTTCATAACCCGAAAGCTTGTAATTGACCGACATTTGTCTATAACATGGCGATAACGACAATAAAACGTCAATATATCACAGAAGTGAACTGCGGTTGCGTAGCAGAGATCTTTTAAGAACGCTCGTTAATTTTTATAATTTTTTTAAAATGTTTGCATTACTTGTCCGTAGCTTTGTCCTGAAGTTTGTTTAAAGTTTATGAAAATTTATGTAGCCAGTCACTAAATTTACAAGTTGTGTCAACAACTTTGAAAACGTCTTGTGATCGCTTCAGTAGAGACCCCATTTTCAGTAAAAATGCGAATTCGCTCTGATTATTGTGAACTTCTAGGTCAAAGAAAATGAGCGACATCAATAACATTGACACTATAGACATACGAACGATCTTGCTGGTCACAAAACCCGTTAAAGCAAAGTTAGTAAATCGTTTAAGCGGTAATGTGTGCGCTTTTAAAATAAGGCCGAAATGGAAACCTTGCCATTATATGAATTTAAACTTTTCGTTAAACAGCAGTTGTATGGCAAGGACTATTATACCGTGTCTGAATATCATAATGAAAAAACCCCATGGGGTTGAACTACTTGGCTATCAGGTTACTTCATGTTATTTCTAAGTGTTGTACTAAATTATTAATATTTGTATCGAGGAGTAAAAAAAGAGAAAACCTCGAGGTTCTTGCCCATTCTTATCATGGTGAGTCAGCATTTGGAATGGGCGGTAATGTAAATTTCGAAATCAATCGTTTATGACGCATTTCAAGTGTAATTTCTATTGTAATTTCTATTACCTACGAAATAAAGCTGTTTTTGATTGGATTTGATTTGATTAGGTGTAATTGAATAATTGAGGTGTCAAAAGACGCGTGTGCAAAAAGACTACATGAAGGTGAATAAAGATTTTGAAAAAGTTTGATAATTAATTCAGAACATTTCAAAAACAATTAAAAAAGGGCGTTTTTCGGGATTTCTAAAGGGCACTTTTAAACCTATTTATTAATATATTTATTTTTTCAAGTTTTTAATTTTTCATATTTAAGATTGATTTGATATTTGGAGTGCTCTTTTGAAAATAATTAAAATTTCTGGAATAATTATTTTTTTAAATCGGCTGTTTTAAGACTTACGTCGCATATAAACGGGAGTACATGTGATTTATAATGACTAAAAGTATTAATTTTTACATATCTATAGATTTAGTTTTGAATAATTTAAAAAAATATGGGTAATAAATAAAAAAGAAATAATAAATATTATTTTGGCGCTGATTTTCGTTTTTATTGCTTTTGTTATTGAGCATATTTTCAATGTACCTGAACGTCATGTAGAGCATGAGATCTGTGAATTTTGTTAATTACTCCCATATTATTTCGATCAATGTTCGATCTTCATAATTCTGCCAGAGTATTGATAAATAATTATTCATAATTCCTAAGAAAATGTAATAATGTATAAATTGTAAGGGTGGATCGCTTAGTTTCTGAAATAGATTAATAATATTATTCTGGTGCATGCGACATACCAGTAACTTTTCAGTGCAGCTTGGCGACATCGCCTGCCCGTCTGTGATCTCGAGGGCGTGCGCGGCTAAATATCACGGAGTATTTTTCGATTTTGCGTAAATGAAACCATGTAATGTTAATACGATTGCGGTTTATAACTATAAATTTGGAAAAAAATGACAATAATGAATTGCGAATTGAGTTGATAATCGTGAATACTTCGTTGTGAATTATACTTGCAAAAGTACTTAAAGGTATTAAATATAAAGAGTGTTAAAGTGCAAAAAGCTATTATGTATCTTAATTTCAAATTAATACGTTACCACGGCGATTGGTCTAAAAAATAAGCTATTATTGTTTAAGTGGCAAATGTTTGATTCTCATCAATGGTTGGTATGGCAAATATTTCATTCTTAAACGTTTTATGGAGTTATATGCCGAACCAAAACAATTTGCATATATTATGAATATTTAGATTTATTAAGATTTTTTCGTGTTAAAGATAGGTTTTCTCCTCCACCCGCTCTACGGTTTTGCAAGCGGTCATGTAAATACGTTGTCATACAGGTGGGCGTACTGAGCGCACACGCGGCCCTGTGTAGCGGGCTGGCGTGGTGGTGCGCGCACGGCGGAGGCGGCGCGCCGGAGCGGCGCCTGCCCCGCGCCTGCTGGCTGGCCCTGGCCGGCGGCGGTGCGGCGTTGCTGGCGCAGCTGCCCGCGTGGGGTAGCGGCGCGGCGGTCGAGGGCGCGCCGCACGTCGTCTGGGCGGTGTTCGCGGCCTACGCGCTGTTGCCGGTGGGCGCGCCGGTCGCCGCCGCTTTCGGGCTGCTGCTGCCCGCCGCGCACACGCTCGCCGCTGCCCTTGTAGCACATCGATTTCCACACCACGTATGGCAGCAAGTAAGCATGTATCTAGTTCAACTCTGAAACTTCATAATTATTTCTCATTTGTAATTAAGTTTATTGTTAATATCAATGAATAACTAATCTTCAGTTTTAAAGGAAAAACAGTCGTTCAAATATTCAGGCCTCGTCCTCCGATAATCCACTCGACGAGATTTAAGTACGCGACATTAAGTAGCATGCCTACCGCATATATTTTCATCGTAATCTCCGCTCGCGCGCCGCCTGGCTCGCCGCCAGCCCGTGTTAAATATCTATTGCTGATTTTCGTAAAATCGTTATGTTACTATTCCGAAGTCCGCTGCCAAAAGAAAACCGCGTCATACGTTCGATTTTAAAACTGGCGTGCGTGACATCGCCGACACCGTGTAATTTCTAATATATTTATAGCACTTCCGATTTGATAAATCGACCGCGCGGGCGATCTGCATCTGTTAGTTATGTTAGCAAATGAGACGGGGGCGCGATGCGCCCGGCTCATTTCAGAGCCGGCACGCCGCGCGGTGGTGGCGGGTCGTGGAGCGCGCAGCGCGAGCCGCGGCCGCGTCCTTGGGCGGCGGCCGCGGGGGTTGAAGGTCGTGTCTTACGTAACGGATTGCCGACGATTTCTGCGCTCGCTTGTCGATAAATCACGCTATTACATATTTCCTTTTATTACCGATTACAAATACTTTATTGTGTGAACGATGTATACTTAAATATGATTTATTTATACATCATTTATAAATATAATAAACTTATTTATATTTTGCGTATTATTAGTTATTATTGAATATTGCTTCAAGTATGAGAATCCGAAAACATTTATTAATTTTTAGAAAAACAAGTTTTTTTACTATAGCTCTTACTTGCATAAAAATTCTATCTGCTCCCATAGAGTTGCATCGATAATAATAAATGTACATAAAATATTTTGTTACCTTTGCCGTTATTAACAGCTTAGTCGCAAGTAGAAGATATAGTATTTCAAAATATAAGTTATTTGCATAACATTATAATGATTACTAGGATTTTGTTATTATTTTCTTAATAAGTCTTTATTTGGAGACGTACTACTTATTTACTGTTCATAAAGTTCGTTGTAATTTTTTTATAAGTTTTCGTAAATTCTGATTGGCTGCTATTTTACACATCTAATTAATCAAATAATGTAGTGAAGATCTTATTCGATACACTATTCTAAATACAAAGTCTTGATATTGACACAAGTAAAATACTTTCATAGTTACACATCTATACTACTACTGGCCGTCACCCGTCCGCTTCGCTTAAGTACACATTCAACAATTATTATTCTTTTATGATTCAAATATGCTCATCATTCTGCTCGCATGTGTATAGAATGAATACCTTCATTTTTAATATTAACTGTTCTCGCCGTCAATTTTGATCCCGATCACAATCCTGTTATTCTCGAACATTTTCCAAAATCAGAGGCAAACAATTGTTAGTGTACCAGTTGTCAGTGACTGCTTTTTATTTTCTAAAACAATTGTTGCATAATGACCTGTCATTCCTAAGAAAGAGGCCACCACATTGTTTTCCGACGCTTTGACCTCGTTTTACTTTAGTAGGCAACTCCTTGAAACCCACTGAGCAGATTGTCTTTTAATTTCGAAATTGTAACAGTATATCCAGCTTTTGTTACCTGTAACCATGTCGTATACAGCATTTGACTCATCACCGGCGAATTTTTGTATCATTTCGCGGCACCAATGAACACGACGGAGTTTTTGAGCTTCGGTCAAATTATGAGGTAACCGCCAACTACAAGGCTTCCTGAGCGCTGAATGTTCATGAAGGAATTAGTGCACTTGCCTCATGCCGATGCTTAAGCTTGTCCGAATCTGCTGGTAGGTAACTATTTTATCAGTCTCTATCACGAGCCGCACAACACTGATGTTGTCTTTGGTCGTCGCCGTAGAAGGATGTCCCTCACGGAGATCGTCAGTCAGATTAGTGCGACCAGTTTAAACTAGTTAAACCAGTTGTAAACAGTGGCAAGGGATGGAGCTTCATCACGAAAGACCAAACGAAATTTTTTATAGCTTTTTTGTTGGCTTAAATGGCAATGAAAAACATAGAACATCATTGAGCGAAATTTTTCTCGCGTTAACTTCATGTTACGTTAAATAAACAATTTTTTTCCGTCAATTTGAAAAAAACAAGTGATAAATAAATGCAATATGCATATTAAGGTTGGCAAAGAGTTCCATTTTTAAAAGTTATATATTTTTATTCTATTTTACGCTTTCTAAGTGGCCAGTTCTAAAAATTTTAGTCTCACCTACACATACATTTTGTAAAATAAAATGTTGTCTTGTTATATAATATAACCTTGTTATATTAATCTTATATCCTATTTCAGAACACTGTCTACCTCTGTGAAAAATTTGAATACAATCAGTCCCAGCCGTCAGCGTATGACAAATGTCAATACAAACATACTTTTACATTGTTTTATATTATAAATAGTTTATAACGATCTACAAACGATTCCGCGTTGAATCGTCAAAGTCCCCATTACATTCCGTCCAGCCGTCAGTGCATGACAAACGTCCATACAAACATACTTTTATAATGTTTGTATTATAAATACCCTATAACGATCTACAAACGATTCCGCGTTAAATGGTCAAAGTCCCCATTACATTCCGTCCAGCCGTCAGTGCATGACAAACGTCTATACAAACATACTTTTATAATGTTTGTATTATAAATACCCTATAACGATCTACAAACGATTCCGCGTTAAATGGTCAAAGTCCCCATTACATTCCGTCCAGCCGTCAGTGCATGACAAACGTCCATACAAACATACTTTTATAATGTTTGTATTATAAATACCCTATAACGATCTACAAACGATTCCGCGATAAATGGTCAAAGTCCCCATTACATTCCGTCCAGCCGTCAGTGCATGACAAACGTCTATACAAACATACTTTTATAATGTTTGTATTATAAATACCCTATAACGATCTACAAACGATTCCGCGTTAAATGGTCAAAGTCCCCATTACATTCCGTCCAGCCGTTAGTGCATGACAAACGTCTATACAAACATACTTTTATAATGTTTGTATTATAAATACCCTATAACGATCTACAAACGATTCCGCGTTAAATGGTCAAAGTCCCCATTACATTCCGTCCAGCCGTCAGTGCATGACAAACGTCCATACAAACATACTTTTATAATGTTTATTATAAATACCCTTTAACGATCTACAAACGATTCCGCGTTGAATGGTCAAAGTCCCCATTACATTCCGTCCAGCCGTCAGTGCATGACAAACGTCCATGCAAACATACTTTTATAATGTTTGTATTATAAATGCCCTATAACGATCTACAAACGATTCCGCGATAAATGGTCAAAGTCCCCATTACATTCCGTCCAGCCGTCAGTGCATGACAAACGTCCATACAAACATACTTTTATAATGTTTGTATTATAAATACCTTACTCGTATAACGATCTACAAACGATTCTGCGTCGAATGATCATGGTTCCACGCCGATACGTTCAGTAGTTTCCGAGATTTTATTACTCAGAAAAGATATTTTCATCATGTACAGGCTCTGTCTGTACATCGATTTTTTGTCAAGTTTTGTGATAAAGTTCGATTTTTAACTTCCTGATCCAAAATCTATCATTTTTAAGATTCCTGTGTAACAGTCTATCTGTGTGTGTTTTTATAAATTAAGATCGATTTTATCGATCTTGATAAAACTGGTATACAGTAAGAACATGTGTTTGCACAAATAATAGGGTATATATGTTTTCTATACGTCTTATGGTATTCATAGAAGAAATAAAATGAAAAATATTTTTGTATTTCTTTGATAGTCATAGTCATTTCTTTATATATAGTTTGTGTGCGGTCATGTGCATGCATACATGTGTGCGTGCTTACGTGCGAGCGTGCATGCGCGTGTATGAGGTGCAGGTACTGAGGAAGTATCCCCACACACCTCACACACCATACACCCGTATATCCCCATGTACGGGTGTATGAAGTGTGAGAGCTGTATGAATAAACGAAGTTGTAGGCTTATATGTAACATACAAAAATAATTATTGTTAAATTTTTATTTAAGCCTAACGATGCGGGCAGGTAATGACCAGTAGCCATATAAAATTTTGCAAAGAAACTCACCACCGATCCTTGATTATTGTGCATTCATTCTTACGTCTTGAATATTTTCAAACTCTGAGTCATTGCAATGTGTAACGAAGAAATTGTATATAATATATATTTATTATAGAGAAAAACGTAGAATATAAAAGTATAGAATTGGTGCCACATAATAAAAGCAACAATAAAAAGAAATTAATAATAAAATGTGTGTAACCACCCTATTTAATAAAGTGTTGTCATCCGGTCTTGTCAAATTCTAATTTGTCGTCATGGTAAATATGCATGAATTGTAAACATAACTTAGCACCAATATTTTATGGTGTCGTTAATAGTGCTCAGGGCGAATTATGAAATAAAAAGTTGTGATATAATTATTTTATTTTTTTGGTTTGAACTTTATTAAGATAAATAGTTGATGATTTGTAATATAAAACTGATATAATGAAACAATTTCGGTACATCAAAATAAACTGGTAAGCTAAAAGTAGTTAAAACCAATAATATAAAAATTAAAATATGCTATAAAGTTCTTAAATCAATGGAATGAGTGATTGTTTAGCTTACGGTTTTTGATAAAATGTATCAACTAAACCCAACTCTGAGAATATTTAAAATTTAAAACTAAAGTTACGTATCTATTTTGTATTTTTTATCATATTCATTATTTTCAAGACTTCAATTTGTTGTGATGATGCGAAGCAATGCAATGACACTTATAGATTATTATGAAAAACATCCAAGCGTGTGTCGGCCCACGCGTAGTATAGAATTCCATAGTTACGTGTCACAATATACGGACTTAAAAGAGGGCTTTTTGATGTGAAACATATATCGGCGCGCCTTGATGGTAAAATCCACTCGAATGCCGGGACGGTAAACGGCATTACGCTGTCACGCCGTGATGCCGCCGTGACTACGCTGCCGCTCTCGACTCGTGTCTGCGCGCGCGCACTTATTCTGACTTTACCGTATTATACATTAAATTTAGCTAAAATTTAAATTAAAAAATTAACTTTTAGTTTGATACTATGAACCTATTGAGTTCACGCTTTAACAACTAATAACGTCTAAAAACGATCCCACGTAAGACGAGTGTTAAGAATGTTATGATTTTATAATTTATATTTAGATTTTATAATTTATATGTTACATGATTCATAAACTTATATTTACTACCTTTTTTACACAACTAACAACGTTATCTAAGTAATTTTCAATGAATTTGTATAAAATTTTGCTTGTTACTTGCAACTTGTTAAAGTTGGTCAACTATTACTCATTGACTTGTAAAGCCTACTCAACTGAGATAGTTTTCCTAATAACTTCATTGCATAGACTACTATTTTAATTTTTTTACATACCCGAATATAAACATTTATCCGCTAATGGGGGAGACACTTGATTCTATTAAAAATTAGCATTTTAAAGCTTAATATTTCGCAAAGCAAATCGAAAATTGATTTTTACATACCTTTAAAGTTATTGAATAAACTATTCAACGATACCCCACACCATCAGATAAATGAGAAAACTTTTTTTTACATATAAGGTCGGAGAAAAAGGTTTTTCGTGTTTTGTATAAAAATTCAAGATAATTTTTCATCTACATATTACTTACATTTAATTACAATGTATATATGCCATTTTGTTAAAAACTTGTTGCTATTTTGTAGGTAGTAACATAATCCTATTCCTCTAAAAATTTTGGAACTTCTGATCAAAAAATTTCGACAAGTAGTTTTGACAGTCATCTCTTCTTGTTAACCTAACACTACCTAAAGAATTCTGAAGAGACCGAAATAGGTCAAAATTCGGCCATTTTTTCTCTACTTCTTCCTTGAGTCTCAGCAGCTGTTGGCAGTAGAGTTCCGAATTGATGGTTTTGTCCGGCTGTAAAAGCTCATTATGAATGATGGCCCTTCCAATCCCACCACACACATATCATCAACTTATTTCTAGTTAATCCGGGTGTCGCTAAAGTCTGTGGAGCTTGCGTGCCTTTTGACTATGATCTTTTTCGCACGTTCTCATCGTAGGTAATCCATGTTTCAGCACCAGTGATTAATCTTTTCAAAAACGTTTCGGTTTCATTATGTTTCAATAGAGAATCTGAGTACACGATTGATTAGATGTCTTTCAGTGAGCTCGTGTGGGACCCCAATATAGAGCTTTTTGTGTATGTCTTGCTTTTTTTCAAATGGTTCAAAACTATTTTATGGTCTATTATCAGCTCTTCGGTGATGTTGTAAGAACTAATATGCCGATCTTGCTTTACTTTTTCCAAAATGATGTCGACTTTATCCGTAACAGGTCGATTAGAGTGAGATTCATATTTGATATCAAAATTACCAGACTTAAAACGCTTGAACTAGTTTTGTGCTACTCTTACCGACACTTCATTAGGTCCATAAATGTCACCAAGTTTTTTCGGAGATTCTGTCGCATTTTCGCCTTTTTTATATTAAAACTTCAAAATGAATTTTTACGTCAGAATTACTCATTTTGATGGACAGAAAAACAATAGAAAAATGGCGGGATACCTTTTTTAATTTTTTTTTTAATGCAATATTTAATGGTATGAAAACTAGCCAGATCCAAACAGCACAATCAAAGAGATTCTACTACAATTTTTTACTTATAAGATATGAAAAAAATCTTTTTTCCGACCTAATACAACTTTTTTATAGTACATAGTTAATACTAGAGTAACAGAAAAGAAACCACAGAAAAATGTAGATTGAGTAAAAACACAAATATTCACACCTTGTGTGCTCGCATGCTTGCTTAGAGCGGTCGCTGGTACAGTGTTATTTTGAATAACGATAATACTAAATGATATAAACCCACAGCTGTCACGTGAACGAAGATTCTGTTCGGAGCTAGAGCGCTTTATTATTACGCGTCCTCGTCCTCGGGGTGCGCCGCGGCGGGGGCGCCGCCGGGAGCGCCGGCTCGCGTGTCGACAGGGTCGTCTGACGCGGACGAAGGTCATACACGAAAAGCTCCTGCTCTATAACTTCCGATAAGTTTCGATTATCGAAATTGAACGAAACTTTATGGGAATTTTTACTTTTTTTTTTTGCGACCTTCTTGTTAAACTTCAAATTATATTCGTACAATGATTTCGGTAATAGACCAATACAAAGGGTTATGAACGATAAAAAAGTTTTAATTGATCTCTGTTAATACTTGTGGCACTTTTTGATTTCCTTGCGGTTTTTAGAATTGGTTTTACTGATTCTTGGAATTGTATTGATTTTTTAATTTCCTTATAAATACCGTATACTAAACGATAAACGTTTATGAATAACTGTACTTCTTAAGAAACATTAACCCTTATAGGATAATTTTGTTGCCCCTTTGTCAGTTCGTCTGTCCGTCTGTAAAGATCCTCTAGATTTTTACTGATGGACCTTACAGATACTTCTACTCTATTAGTAGAGATATCAAATTGAAAATCATAGCAAATACTTATAAATATTAGGTCTGGGGACCTTGGAACCGTAAAAAACCAAAGTTATAAATCAACGAAATCATAAACTACAGTTAAAATAAGGCCATTTATTCCTTATACTTTGAAACTCACAAGTAATGCAAAACCTATGGGATATTTCCTATTGACAGATTATTGAAATTTGACAAGATGAAAGGTCTGAACAGTACAAGTAAAGGACAAATTTTAAAATTATTAATTTGTAGTTATATAAAAAAGTGTTTTTTTATTGTCAAATATTCGGTTATTTTAAAGACATAGACAATTTTTTTTTTAAAGCAAATGTTTGAATTCATAGAACCAATTTCTCACCAGTATCGATACCTAAAGAAGACAAAATCAACAAGACTTTTGACACATGAAATATCTACAATATAATTAATTTTGTAGGGAACTCTCAGGGTAAGAGTTCTATTCGCGCTTGTCTGGTTTTTTTTAGATTAAAGATCATTATTTCTCTAAATTCATCTAAATTGACTTTTGTATAGGTGTAAACTTCGTTCTTGAACAATACATAAAATGTTATGAATATCGATTGCAAAGATTGTTGAAAGAAATACATTTGTAATTTACATTAATTATATAGCAACATGTAATTTATAAATGATTTTTCTTGAGAATGGATTTAGAGGCAATTGTGTAGTTGGATCAATCACATCATTTGCGTTGAAAAATACTCTTTTATAATTTTAATAGTTCAATTAAAGTTTTCAAGTTTTGGAATAGAAATATGAAAGAATACCGTGCTCAATGCTCGATTGGAAATTCACAATAAATTACACGATTTATTTATAAATTAGCTTTAATAACGTATAAGACGCTGTTTCTATACTTTTGTTTTTGTAATAAATTTTAAATACATTTTTGCATTTTGAATATATGAATGCTTTAAATTACTGATTAGACAGGAAGGCATTCCTGAGTAGTGACGTTTAATTTCAAAGACCTCATATAAAATGAATGTAATATTCGATTTCGCACATATCTCTTCTACTTTAATACTTCATCAGTAGACAATGTGCTTTTTGGATATCGGTCAACTATAACCCCATTACCTGACTATGTGACTGAGTGCATGTAGGTATGTTTATTTACTGGAGCGTCATCTCAGTACATCATGACGTAATATGATGGAGGACAACTTAAGCCAATTAGCTTCCTGTCTCGGGATATGCTTTAGCCGTAATGCATAGCTTGAAGTGCGGCCAGTATAATTCTCAAACTACCAGTGTATTCAATTTTTACATTCATTAAATTTCTTATATATTATTGTATGTACGTAAAAGTCCTCGTACTATTTAACAATAACACGATGTTTATTTCATCCCTTTTTTTTGCAATAATATGTCAATAATAAATGATGCAGGCCAAATTGAATGTACTTTTTACCTGTAACTGATGAATTGATTCAACATTGTTCATTTTCTAAATTACGACTCACAAATTGTTATTTCCTTTGGAGAATTCTTCTCTCCGAAGAGAATTTCGGGTGATAATCCTCACTCACGCTGGCCCAATGCGTTTTGGGAACTTCATATGTTCAATATTCGAGTAAATCTTCTAAACTAGGATACAGGTTTCCTCATTTCTTACTAACAATATAAAAACACCGTTACACCCTTTTTTAAATAAAAAAAAACATGAAATACGATTATTAAAATGTAGTGAATCCCTATTTTGCTGCATAATTAACTGTCGAATATTAATAAAATTATATAATATTCTCCAAAAATAGACATGGATCTGAGTCGCAGTTCACTGATTTTAGAAATGTAAATGTAAAAGCGAAGGTGGATCCATAAATTGGTTATGTCATTCTATCATGAGACGATATTATACAGTGAAAATAAAGCTAGCTGATTTATCCACATAAGACATATTTTACTACACTTACAATGAAATGTTGAAATGTTTCATATGAAAATCTAATATGTAATATAATTAGTACGCATTATCAATCATTCAACGGGATCTACACATCGCAGGCTGAGCATGAAATCAGGTAAAGTTTAGTGAACGACCGAAACTGAATTTAAGTCGAAACTAAATCCGAAATCGATTTTCGGTTATTATTTTAGTTTCGGCTGAAATTATAATGATGACCTAAATATATTTATACCGAAACTAGAGACTACGAACACAATCATAGACATAAATAAACATTGTAACTCGTAACCAAGGCTTTGCCTGGTATAGTTACGTTGGCGCAAAATAAATTCTGTTTTAGGCGTATATTAGTGTAGGAATTACGTAGCTAAGCGACACCTACTACACAGTTAATGTAATAGGCTGTAATACTGGCAAGACTTCTAGCGAAGAAAAGAAAAGTTTTTCCTTTTTTGATAAACAGTATTAAGTCATTATGTCTCATTATTTTTTAAGCATTCAGTAAGTGACAAATCCATTTCTTTTTTAGCAGTTCACCGGCGGGTTGATGGCTGATTAATACTCGACTGATTGTTAATACACAATTTTAAAAGTAAATACTGATATCGTTTCTTGATGTATATTACTATATCTGCTGATTTGAGGGTAGGAAATTAAATAAAAGGTTTAGTTAAGTATGTAATTATTACATATATACTTAATGACGGATTTAATGATTTTCACAATTCTATAAGAATGTAATTGTATTTAGGCCAAATGTCTGCTTGTCATATTCATATTAATTTCTTAATTATAATACTACGATAGTCCAATGATATCATAGCCCGCCCGTCTACTGTGTGCATCTCGCGACGCGACTTCAAGCCTTCGCTAGTGTATCCTCATACACTGAAATATCAATCAATCATTTTGATGACATTTTGTATTTGGTAAAGATGTACATTGTGCGGGATATATGGAATTCTTAATACAGTCTTCTTAGTATAAATCCATTCTTTTGCAGTAACAATTCTGGCAAAAATGTCTGACATAAATGTCCTTAATATTATAATAAAATAAATGGTATTTACATAATGGTATGTAATACAAATGATGTAAGATTTATTTAAAAGTATGTAAGTATTTTATACATTTTCACTTCCGTAATTGTCGTCGGTGGTTTTTGACGAATATGAGTGTCGTATGCGCGAATGTATTAAAAATAAATCATTTCATTTCATAAAAATATAACAGGCAACATACTTTTATGAATATCAAAATCAATATCAACGGACTGCGAGATCATATTTCCAAGGACGGCCTTTATGGCCTTTGAGACTGCGACGAAAGCCATTTGGTACACATCAACAAGTATAAACCTATATGGCGTATAATGTGACAGATAGTACGTCCTTGCAAGAATGTGTACAAAAAACAATGTTATAGATGTTCTTGATGAGTAGGTGTATGTATATATAAAATCACTATTGAAACTTCATATTAATTGTAAAGCAGTCAGTTCATCGAAGTACGTACAAAGTACTAAGGAATACATGTGCCACTTTTTAATCATCTCGCTGCCGAAACATTTCCTACCACAATTCTTTATTTCAGATAGAGGGGCTTAAGCCTTGGCTCAGTGCGGCATAGGGGTCCTGAATGTTGCCATCGGTTCCTTGCAAACGTGCACTTCTGAGGCAACTAGGAGCGGTTTAATTTGACTAAGTTAAAGCCTCATTCGCCTGTTGTCCCGTCGCGCGTCGATTAAAAACCGGTATTTTTGGTTTGAAGGTAATGCTCACACAGTTACTAATTCACCACCACTGAGACATGTCAAAAATAACTTCTTAATAAATACAAAAATAATAAATGCTTAGTTCAATGAAAATATTATAATAAAATAAATTAATAAGAAATAAAGCTTTTAATAAGCTAAATTTAATTGGAAGTGGATTCTTTTTTAAATTATCGAAACATCTAGCAGTATATCAAGTGTCGTTGTGATTCCTTAAATATAAAAGCAGTGTCTCAAAAATTGCATACCTTTTGTAATAAAAGTATTAAATTCTTTCCCTGAATTTTAATATTTTACTGTACAACATATTTCTTTTGTATACACTTTTCCTACCATTTACATATCTGTAATACCTTCTTTTTATGTGTTAATGACTTTTTAATGAATCAAATGCGCTTTCGTATTTTCCTATACGTATTTGAAATTTAGTTAAATAAAAAAATATATTTTATCGGAATAAGTTATAAAGCCCATCAACGTTAACGATTTAAAATGTGTGCTCATTATATAGATTTATATTATCATAATATTATTTATGTTGGGGGCGATATACCATTTATTATAACCGTTGATAAATTTATTCCGCGTAACTTCTGTACTTCAATTAGTCCTCGGAACATGAGAAAAAACCCTTTCACACACATTTTTATTTTCAGTTCTAGAAATCACCAAAAAATTAGTAGTGTGCCATTCATTGCAGAACGATGTAAAATCTCTTCCAAATTGGTTTGCCGATGATTTACCAGGCTGTAGATCGGCGCGCGTGCGATGTACGAAAACGAGTTGGTACGTCTCCCTTCTGCTCCGCGACCTATATTAATGTATTTATGTCACAAATGTACACAGGTCGTGAAATATAAGCGAGACGCTCATCCAAATAAATCTTTACGAGACGCGAGCGTTTCAATGAAGAGAAACTCGCAAATTCTTTTTTTTTCTATCTCCCTTCTATATCTATGAATATAGCGAAATCGTACAAAAGCTTTTCCATTCTCACGGGCGCTCGTACGTTCCCGCGTGTTTATCTTTCGTTTCCGCGAAATGTTTATTTGCGGTTTGAATCGAGATTCTATGAAATATTTCGTACGCAAGTCGTACCCTTGTCACCGTTGGGAAAATAATGCAGAGCAAAGCTGTGTTTATTTCGTGAAAACAAAAATACAGCTATTCTATTTTTGCTGTTCGACTTGCTAACGAGGGATTGTTATGGTCACTTGATGAGCTGCGCGGCCATATGGGGAAGAATTAAATTGTTTTAGAGTGATTTTGTAATTATCTGAAATATTAAAAAAAAATGAGTTCGATAATTAGGGAATAATAAAGAAAAGTGAAGTCATCTTCACCGAGATCTTTTTCTGCTGATTGACTACATTATAAAAATAATTAAACTAATTTCTAAAAAACATGTCCATTTATTTGTATTTGTCTCTGTTACACAGAAATTGCTAAAACAGTTAACTTGGAATTCCATGTAAAATGTGCGTGTACCTCTGTCAAAAATACAAGCTACGTACAAAGCGGAATATGGCTAGTTATTTTTGCTTTCACGTGAATATTATGATTTTAATTAATTTTTGATTTTGCATAGAAATCGGTAGAATATGGGATATTTTTCTTCCAAGTAAAAACTAATAAGCGTATCAACCTGAAAGTTTGCATATGAAGTGATTAAGCGTTTTGGCTAATACACAAAATGTAAAATCGGTACAGTGTCTGTTTGTCTATTTGTTGTTTCTTACATAATAATTATTAGAGTCGTCAATTCAACATTTTGCACACACCAATGCAATATAAAAAAAATATCAATATTATATTTAAAATAAATCTAAATATAATAAAAAATACTATTATATATACTCTCGGTAAATATATTGAAATGTTTAATTCAATATCAAATGTCTATTAGTATAAAGTTATACACTAATAGACATTTGACGGAATATAAATCGGATATATATATATATATATATATATATATATATATATATATATATCCGATTTCTATTTCGGGTACTATATCAACGCCTAATAGCAGTCCGATAAGGTTCAATAAATGTCCGTATACAATATAATTTGTAGAATATAATAAGATATAATACTTCCTAAGAAACTGAATAAATAACTTTTGAGTCACGATGAACGATGTATCGTCTCATACATTTTCATCTCGCTCGAGTCTTATTTTTCGGCTCATAAAATATTTCTAACATTTTCTACGTGTCCACGAACATTTGTCGTCAGTTCGTAAATTGTTATTTTATTATTATTGTTAATTTAAACGTAATCGAATACGTCTTCGCGCTATTTCGTTATATACGCGTTTTTACTGAAAGATTACATCGTGGTGTGTTCCCTGTGTAATCACTGTATGAGTTTACAATAACTATTTTGATGATTCAATGTGATCGAATATTAAAAACAAGGAAAACTTATTTCAAGTTATTTGCTTGGAATAGAACATGACGGCGACCTGATCTTGTGTCTACTAGACCGACCGTTATGCAGAGACGCGATTATGATTTATAAATTTGTCGAACAATCCTTGAAGGAAGAGGAATTCTGGTGTATTCAATTTTAAGTGAACCATTCACCGACGCCGACACAGGTAGTGTGGACAAGACCTCGCCAAATATAATACGAAAATTAAATTATTGTTTCTTTCTATACCGTATGGAATCGATCATACATCTTTCCACATATGTTCATAATCTCCTTCTTTATCAAAACAACTTTGCTAAAGAAAACATAATCATTGAAGTAACCGTTTCTGAGAAAAATAAAAATACTGAAAAGCTTAAAATATGTGCATAAAAAATTCCTATACAAAAATTGTATAATTTGTTTATGATTTATGATGTCTAACTGAAATAAAGAATAAAATATAGATTTTTGTTGATGCGATGCACACCAATTTACAAGAAGTTTTAATTTTTCACCCCACCTGACTTTATATCAATATATCGTATATATCAAAATTTAGCTTATTAGGAGTCTTGTCTTATTTTCTCAATATATATTACATTATATGATAAAATATGCAACTGTGAGATCTTTGTTGATTGTAAAACGCTGTTGTTGTATCAGGTTTTAATTACTCCAATGTTGAAGCATAGGCTGCTAGAAACTTTTTATTTCTAGTTGACGTGTTGGAATTTTAAATTTTCCTCGCTGGCCCAGAGCGAATCGGTCGCTGCTAACGACTATCATGACATGGTGATAAGTATGGAATAAAACGATTGGTTTAATTTGAATTAAATTAAATATTCATTTATTAGTTCGCCCGTGGTCGAGGTTAGGGTATTATTTAGCTATCACCGCTGTTGAATTAAATCAAGTTTAAAATAATTGTAAAGCAATGCTTTAAACGCAAACCATCGGAATTGTATCTGTGACTTTTTGAGGTTTTATTTTTGGAAGTGGAAAGTCTTTTATATCAACAGGATATTGTTAATATGAATGTTCAAGAGAGGAAAGATCATCCTGAATTTGAGAGCGGAATGGATATTGGAATCGAGAATAAGACCAGTGTCGTAACCGACAGCAGCAATGAACTCGAAATCGACATCATGATCGGGATCAGGTTCGAGATTAACAGCGAGATTGGGAGCGGTACTAGAAGTATGAGATAGGTATAAAAACTGGCCAAGAACATGTCAGACTATCCTCATTATAGGGTTCCGAAGCCATCATTACAAAGAAATGAACTACTGATGAAAAAAGTACGTTGT
The DNA here is from genome assembly GCA_005406025.1 of Eumeta japonica. Taxonomy (NCBI): domain Eukaryota; kingdom Metazoa; phylum Arthropoda; class Insecta; order Lepidoptera; family Psychidae; genus Eumeta; species Eumeta japonica. Next base: position 115,921 of record BGZK01001568.1, read on the forward strand.
TACACTTTTTCTATGTTACCCGCACATAATATTTATAAGCAGCCTTAGTTTAGCCTAAAAAAAACAAGTAGGTATGTCGGCTATTACTATTAAACTAGGGTAAACTAAAGTATATCAGCCAAAGAGCATACTTCATAGCACTTACGTCCTTTTGTTGAGAAGCGCAGTTTTTCGGCAATAACTCAAAAACAGCATATCCAACCATGTTCAAAATAATTTTCGTTGAAAGTATTTATTAAGCATTACATCCGTTATTTCTTACTATTTTTTGGATATATGGTTTAGAAAATAAAATTAATACAATTTCTGCTACTTTCAAAGCGACTATTTCCGAAACTGTTCACGTAATCAGAAAAATTGCGTAGAAACCTAATAGTGTTTTTAAAAGAACTGTCGAAATATGTACCACATGTTGATGTTTGCGGAAAAACATTTTTTCAGCTTCTGTTACATGTGTTGTTTTCATCAGAAATATTTTTTTATTATTTAACTACTAAACTAAGTAGCGACTTATACAAGACACCTACACTATAAATTTCGTTAATATAAGTTTTGTAGTTTTTGAATAAAATGCTTGTGACATACGAACCGACGGACCGACAGATGGACATGACAAAATTATAAAGATTCTGTTTTTGCCATTTTGGCTCGAAACCCTAAAAATGAAAGAATTAATTTTATATTTATATGGCGTACAAAATGCTGTATACACATGCTACTACATATTTAAATATAGTTTTCATATCGTAGGATTGTATCATGCTTCTATTAGTACTCGAATTTTGCATGATTTAATCATCCTGAATTTTAACAATAAAGTTCTGATGAATTACAAAAACAATGTCTACTGTATAATTTTAATATTTGGAACAGGTGATAGTGGTTCGACTATTGTTTTACGGAACTGGCTACCGGCTTTTGGCTATACTCCTTTCTATCTCTGTTCTTATCGTTAACCGCATCTGAAAGTTTGATCATTCGAAGGAAAAGAGGTCCACGGGTTGTGTGGCCTTAGCGGTACCTCCAGCTGACACCGGCCGCCGCCCGCTCGCCGACTTGTCACTGCTACAAACGAAAGTCTTTTGACCTTATAATATGACAGCTAATAATTATTTACGTCCTCCAACTGAGTAAAATATTCAATAAGAATTGTTGAGGTTAGTATACGTATAATAGGGAGGTTCCGAAATGGGGCTTTGTAGATTAATACAGAAAATTGTTCACATTACAGTAGACCGAGAAATATCTAAGTCACACCTTCCCATTTCCCTCCAACCCGAAAACCGAAAGCTTCTAAATATGGCTGATAATTGTCGGTCACCGTTGGTTACAGGTTGCCCAGGATCGTACGTTGTGGAAGTCTCTGTGGGAATCTAATGCCCAATTTCAACGTTCAATGGCTGAAACGAAATATTTACAACTTGGCTAGAATGGAGATGTTGTGCAATGCAGGTATTAAATAGTTGTCGTTTGCAATTTATCATGGCAAATAACATGACTGCAGTATTTCTATGAAGCAAACATGTCGCATGATAAACATATACTTTTAATAATTTTAAAAAACATCGCACTGATCATTCCCAAAATCTAAACACTTCATAAAATATTATAATCACGTAAACTTTGTCTAAGACCATAAAACTCATTTAATTTATAAGAGATATATTATTGGCGAAAAATTTTTAAGTCTTTCTTAGGTAACTCGTAAATGAACCCATTGATTAAGATGGGCTTCACGATATTTGAAAAAAAATCACATTAGATCTCTGATTATTTGAATGTGGTCGGTTAACAACATTGAGAGATCTCGATAAATTTAAAATAAAATAAAGGCGGTTACCGTATGATATCTAAAATTGTAATAGGTGATGAAACGTACATTCCCTTTTACGATTTGCCTACACGTCAGGAAAGTAGGATAATGAGTTCATAAGTAAAGGCTTGGTCAAAACTATTAAATTAAAAGAACAGGAAACTATCACGGCAGCGTTATATACACAACACTGCTTGAAGTTCTCCAGACTCTTAGAATTAGAGGGTTAACGCTTGCACCACGACAGCGCATCCTCTCCTGCCGCTGCGTTCCATTGTCAATTTTTTAAAGGAAAATAATATTGTAGTCTTAGAGCACCCGCCTTACTCACCGAATCTCGCAAAGTACAACTTTTGGAGTGCCCCTCGTATATAGTATATGTTTTATATTGCGATATTTTAAATGTGGTCCAATTCGAAAACATCAAAATGCAATGGCTGAGAGACTTTTGAATCAATTAGATTATTTTTTAATATAGATGGTAATTTTCAATAAGACTATATCAAATGTAACTTCAATTTTTTATCTTTTAAATTATCAAAGCGCGCTATTAAATATTTAACGAGTGACACTTTCGACTTTCTAAACGGGCCGAGATGAGCCGGTAGGCGCTGGATTATGAAGGCTATAATCGTTTTAGTGACAAAACATTATGGGCGAAGTCGCGTGCGGGCGGACGGGTCCCGCATTTGCATAACACGACGACGGCGACACCGCGTGCTCGACTACTCGCTCGCTTCATCGCACCTGACGTGGACATCCGTTAACCTTTGATAAGCATGTATTTGAAAAGTTTAAATGCTTATTTATTAATTTTCGGCATGAATATCTGAACATATATGAAAACTTTTTTTTTTTGTAAATATATGATTAGAAATAAATACAAACCACTACCGTGAACGTAAATCAAAGAATACAGGTTTTTTTTTCTCAAACGATTTTTGCGGACACGATGGATTTTACTCGATTGTATCGATTGTTTTTGACATTTTAAAATACCAATAGAGCGATTCCTACATACGTATTACATTTTTGTTAAAAAAGCTTTCCAATATAAAATAGAAACATATGAGTGCGGACAAAATGCCGTAAGTTGCTGCGTCCAATATCAACGACTTGGCATCGACACGATTGGTAAATAATAATAATAAAGCATAAGAACAATATATTAGGATCGTGTCAAGAGAAGATCCATGGTCTTTATCCTCCTATTTCAGAAACATTATAGTAGGTGACCTTAATATTGTGACGTTATTTTAGAAATCGTCACATAACGTATTTACGAATGTTACATATAAACTGCTTAAATTGACGATTTTATTTACGAGCTCTATTGTATAATAATAATATGAACTTACTCCTTTTTTCCAAAAGGTTAGGGAGATACTATAGATTTCCACATGGTACGATATTTGCCTATCTGTCTTGCCTCACTGACATCCATCAATCTTTTCATGCAAGCTCGTCAATTTCGGGTGCTTAAAATTTGGCCCTTTTTAATATACCACCAGTAAGGTCTGCATAGGATTTTATAGGGTGACCGTTGCCGACCTTTCCATCACACACATTTCCTCTATAGATGTGTTTTGTCATTGTACTTTCATTCTTCTTTTGCAGATGGCCAAACCACCGCTACACACCTCTTTCTACTCTCGTCACTACATCTTCCTTCAAACCACACCGTTCTCTAACATCACTGTTTCTACATCTATCTTTCCGAGACATTCAACACATATTATGCAGCGATCTCATCTCCACTGCATTGATCCTACTTTCATTTTTCTTCTGCCACACCCAGCTTTCACTAAAATGCATAACCATGGAGATCATGACCCCATTATGGATAGCCAAGCGCGCTTGTTATGAACCGCTTTTACTATTCATAATAGCAAGCAAGGCCCCATTCACTTTTTGTAATTTTTTCAAATTGGTTACGATATTCAACGACACAAATTAAGATTTTTAATATTCGTTTTTAAATCATGTAAAATACATGTGCATAAGTAACGACAACTTTGTAAATAGTGAGGAATAGAAATATGTGCTCATTAAATAACCACAGAAAGAAACAAAACGAAATGTTGTGTAAATGTAATGATACCAATTACATTTGTGTGATATAGATCTTGTACAATATAACGTATATATATGCATGTCTTTCGTTATTCCTCAATTTCTCGGGTAGTCTATACTTGTCGAAATAATGAGCCCGGCGCCTTTGAAGTATTCTCGCTATTTGTTCGCGTTCCCCTAATTTAAATGGTCCATAATTATTATTGTGATTCGTTCTGAAATATCTGAGTGCTCTCGAGGCATTTTCCTTTTCGTTTGTAATTATATTGACACCATTAATGAGTTTTATTTTAATTACAGGTATTTGCGATATTTTTGTTAAGTCTAATTCCTCATCAGATTTTATGTATTCGGTCCTAATAGGCTGTTTATTTATTATGAATTTACGATCGATTATTTTCACAAAATTGTTGCCTTTCTTTTGTTGGAGTTGACTGGTAGAAATAATAACTTAACAAAAAAGCGTTACACCCCTTCCATCTGATTCTCTTTCTCTCTCTCTCTCTCTACCGTTTTGTTTCTCTTGAAATTTATTGTATTATTTAGTGTTCTTTTATATGATTTTTAATTCACTATTTAATTTTTAATAAATAAAGATTATTTCCTGAAATATTAAATGAAACTGATTTTATATCTTACTTTGCATTATTTATATTGTAAATTTATTTTGTTCAATGCTGAACTCATCAATGGTGTACTTCAATACACCAATAACCACATATTTCACTATTTTTTAATACTTCTCTAAGTACCACTGGATGATAACAGTGACGAGATGAAGATTTGATTGCTAACTAGCTTTCATTTGAGGCCTCATTCACGTGAACATATAATACGTTCCTGTTTCAAATATTATATATACAGTTAATAAACGCACTTGATATCAAGCTATAGCGAATATGCAAACAGACAAATAGGAACACTGAAAATAATTGCTGTGTTTCCTATTAGTATATCAAGACTTCACTCTACATTTTTTGTTATATATTTCAATGTCTAGATACAGATTACTTTGATAAAAATGGACTAAATAGACTCTTTGCTCGCAGGTGGTCGGAAATGTGGCAGTGTTTATATGCGTGAACGTGGTGGGCGCGCTGATGCATTCGTTGATGGAAACGGCGCAAAGGCGAGCCTTTCTCGACACCCGAAATTGCATCGCGGCGAGGCTCGACATGGAAGATGAAAACGAGAAACTAGTGAGTTCACAGCTGCCATTCAAACAGAACATTAAAAAGAAAGAATTACACATTATTCTTATCACTGGTGAACCCGCGACGCAGTTTGCAATCCGGGCACGTGTTGCTCAACAGATCTTGTAACTCGTTTACAAATCAGAACTTGCTTTAAATAGCAAAGGAAAATACGGCGAAGAAACTCATGAAGTTCCGAAAACGCTTTGGTCGCAGCTTTAGGAATATGGCCCGTCATATCACATTTTAAAACGCCCCAATGCTGAGGCATATTCTCCCACAATATTTTTATTTACAAATTGAGGCGTTCGTATATTAGGCCCTCCACGCTGGCCCGCTACCAGCTTTGGGGCTGTTAACGACTTCAAGACACGTAGTGTGTGGTTTGATTTGACTTAATTTAAAAAACTCATTAATCCGTTTGCTTATGGTCAAGGTTGAACCCAGTAAATACTTTTTGGTTCGAAGTCGAGGCTCTTAACCAAGAACTCACCGACTTACTACTAGTCGCATATAGCCTATTATGTTTATAACCTTTTAGACAATATCTGTGAGTAAATAGAGTTACATATAAAAGATCAAACTATTTTCAAGTGTGGAATAAAATGCAAGAATGAAGAATTTAAATGAAGAAGGTATACACTTTTAGGTCACCCTAATACATTTACGTACTGTAAAAAGAAGTAGCATTTTTTGGCGCAGCAGAACCATGAAGATATTAAAATGCAAAAAAAAATGCTATATTATCCTTGTTGTCGATAGTTATATATGTGCAAGTATTTGCAATTAGTCATTCACTTTCACTGCGTAGAGCGTATTAAAATTTTGAAAATTATCCTTAAATTATTATATTTATAGCCGTTCCATAGTTTTCGACTAGGCTCACGAGAATTGAAAATGTAGCCACGTCTTTGCGAACACGCTTATCTTCAAAACCAGTGAACTGATTATAATGCGGATTTTACGGTTCGATCGCTCGCTCTTCAGGGAATAACTTTGTCAACAAAAATCCATAAGCGTGAATTGATAAACCACCGTCACAGGCGGGTGAAATAGGTCATTTATTTTGCGTATAATCATATTTTGTATATACTGCTGTCAGCATTATTCTTTTGTGATATAGGAGAGGCTGCTGCTTTCGGTGCTGCCTCAGCACGTGGCGATGGAGATGAAGAATGATATCATCTCACCGGTGGAGGGCCAGTTTCACAAGATCTATATACAGAAGCACGAGCAAGTCAGGTCAGTCGCGATAGACTTAAAATCGGGTGTGTGCCAGTATCCGAACACACATAAATGGGTGAAAACCTCTAAGTTTATTTTGGAACGAGGTTCTTTATTGCGCGTTTGGTCGGTGGGATTTACACGGGAAAAAGTGTCTGACCGACACTCAAGAGAGAGACGAAAGAGAGAAAGGGTAAACGTGTACTTGGCGCCGAGGAGGGACTGCTGCTCTAGATTTGTTTACTATCATTCTTATAGCCTGTTTAAAAGCCTATGTCTTTTGAGTGTGGGTATATCCTTGTATTATAGTCGTACGGTGTACGTGACAGCAGTATATTCGTATACGTGTTGAATGTTACTGATTTTAATTAATTTATCACTTATTTATATTTTTGTAATAGTAATTAATTATAAAATGTTTATTTTCATGACTTTGATAAAACATGAAATTAAAAAAAAAATAAAAACATCATTTAATAGAATCAATTTAATTTTGCTTGATATTCAATAATACGTAATATATGTTTGAAATAATCGAAAGTCATACATGTTTTTAAAATGAAATTACCTCGGATTACGTATTATTATTTTTATTTTACTTAATCACAAATAAAATTTGGATCAAATTTAAAAAACGTAATAAGTAAAGCGATGCAGATTTACGGAATCCTTTCTAAGCGTTAGACTCACTTTTTTTTTAAGTATTATTAAATGAAGTTTAATTTACATTGTTCTGTTCACAAAACTGTGAACGAAATTTTAGAATCTAACTAAATTGACAGTCTTTTTCAATTGTTTGAATTCGTCATTTAAATAATAAGGGCGTGATTGGTTTGTATCTAATTAATTAGATCTAATAAAATTTTATGAGCATTAATGGTATACATTTCAAATAAATTTACACTCCCGTAAAGGAATTTAGTACCAAGGTTGTACGTACTAATGATATATATATATATATATATATATATATATATATATATATACGTATTATATATGCGGGTTTTTATTTACTTAATAAATTTCATCAATGAAAAAACGATTTACATTTTTACCTCCAAAGATTTGGAATTTTTAGGGTTCCGTACCTAATAAAATAGAATAGAATCCTTATGACAAAATTTCAGAGTTTGTCTGTCAGACACTGTATTTCACAGATGATTTTGTTTGTAACCATTATTGCTATCGAGTATAAATATGACACAGTTGTATAGTCATTTGATTGTATCTACTCATGGTGAAAGAATTTCAGTAAGTCAGTTTTTTGTATTAAGTTTTCCTCCTCGACTTATAGCTAAAAATATCACTTCTCCAAATAGTACAGGAGATCCGAAAAGAAATCTTCCTTCACCTATTTGTTTACCGGACGAAACATATTTATTATTAAATAAGGTATATAGACGAATACATTCAGAAACCGTTGCCTATTAAAATACGTTCGTGGCTATAGGTAATATTGCTTACTCGTTTCTGTTCATGACTACCTGGCAAGATATAAACAGGTAAGGTAATATAGGTTACTGCATTGATTTGTTTACCAATTCAAATACATATATATTTCGTTCGGTAAGCAGATGTATGAAGGTCGTTCTCTTTTCGGATTTTACATTAAAACGAATTGAAATTATATACGGCTGTAGGAGGTCTATCTAATTTTCACGGTAAAAAATGAAACAAAATTCTGACATTTCTACATTTTATTGCTCTCTAACTTCTAAATTTGTCAACTATTAACAATACGATGTAGCGTATTTTTAATACTCTTATTTGCCTTGGTATGTACGTGTATATGTTGGTATGTAACGGAATCTTTGCACTTTATTTTCACTCCCTTCTAAACGTCGGAATAATTTGAAACTTTGCACACTTATCAAGGACTGATGAAGACTTAAGAATTGTAATATTTGAAAAAAAAAACATACATTTCGAAATTTTTAACCAAAAAATTGATGAAAATTTCTAAATTGAGACATTTAAAAGAAAATTTGAATTACAAAACCTTAATCTTTGCAATTCCGTAAAAATTTTGTATTCCGATAATCAAAAATTTTTAATTTAAAAGTATTGAATTATATGATTTGTAAGAAAATGTCAATTAGGCGTCGAAAACATTTGAACCCGCATATTTTAAAAAAACTGAATTCTGACGATAACGTGATTAATCAGTTACTTTTCTGGTTCATTTCGGCATCTACGGCTTACCTCAGGTAAGTGACGGCTCGTGTTGTGTTAGCGGTTAACCTAAAAGTCATGCGCGCATTTGTTACATACTTGCGCAATGGTCCGTATAAGTGTGCGCAGTAGATTTTGCTGCTGTTGTTAGTCTATGGATACAACGGTTTTGACGGCAACGAAAAATCCGTCCCCGCCTAAGCGAATTTATTTTATCATTTCGCACCATCTGGATTCTTGTGTTGCTCATATTTATATAGAAGAGTGAGCTTTTTAAGATATTTTCAAAATTTCTCTGCTTTCGCCGATATCTGTCAATAAAAGATCTATAACAAATGATATCAAACACCCCACGCTTTTTTACAATGAAATGCATTTTTTTGTTATTCACTCTATTATTAATTTAAATTTATAGAAAATTATTTTCTACTTTTTAGTTCGGTTATCTACAAAAGCGCGTTTTTTAGTTTTTTGTTTAACTATTATTTGTTTTCCATAATCACTTAGGCTGGTACCGAACGACTGACAGGTGTAAGGATAGTTATAATATTTTAGGGCGGAAAAAAGTCCGTACAAATCCTCATTCCATAAGTAAACTATACATGACTGGTTTTTTCCATCTAAATGATGTTTTTCTTTTCTTAAGTACATGAAATGTAAGTCTTCATTTATGCATAAACCAGTAGGACTGTACTTTTTAGTGTTCATTGTATTAAAGTTTTAAGTTGCCTCGTGTGATATTATATTCACCTTTATTGCGATCACCGCAAACCTATGTTTTTTCTGTGAATATCCGGAGGATGAAGAAAAGCTTTCTCGATTATCCACTCTGCTCTATCGGACAATATACATCTTCACGAAAACTATCGTGAAATATATTAGAGTTCTTCTGCTCTCAAAAGCTCGACACTTTAATGGAAATACCGACGACGTGTTTGACTGAGAATTTTGGAGCTAAGCCAAATGTATAGGAAATCGGGATGAGATAGACGGGCGTGTTTGGAAATATACATATAATCGACTCCGCTAGCTTGCATACGAGAGCTGCACGCACGTACTTCATGTTGATACTGTGCCCTTTCTCTGTCATAATCTATTGACTTATAACCCCGAGTTCGCCTGCATGTAATTAAATTCATTTTTGATCCTAATACCAAATCGGCTCTCGCCTTTGGAGCAAATTGTACCCTAAAACTCTTGACCGGTTTAGATAGCCGCTTGTATTTAATTAGAATTTAGATAGAAGTTGCGCAATGTAAGGATTATTTTCGAGGTTATGTAAATAAAACTCTTATCTGTGACATACAGTAACCTGCAGCACACAACCCTTCGCTGATCCTCAAATCTGTTCTTCCAATACAAATCCTCATCCAACAAATTGAATATTAATTCGAAAGTATTGACAGATATCGAACATATAAACAATTATTAGTTTTCTATTTATCTTAACTGCCTATTAATTACTTACAATTTCTACGTTTTTCATGCCAATTAGACACATGTTCAGGAACATGCACACAGTCATATATTCCAATGTGGAGTGTTACAACTCTATTACTTATATATATAAAAAAAAATAATAATACTAGACGTACCCTGTGCGAAGAATGCGCACAAATTATGGATAATAATTATCAGTTTACAAAATTATGGTAAATATTAATTTTATTTCCTTTTCATTACAAAAGTTCTTCATGAAGAATATTTTAAGTGTACGTATATGGTCATCTGATACAATTTCACTTACTTCGACGTCTTTCTGCTTGATTTTCCAGTGTTCGTCGCCTAGGCATTTTGTTTTATCATTTTTGTAATTATTATGTAAATAAATCATTCAATTCAATTTACTGAATCAAAATTTATTGCATGCATTCAATTCGTTTCTAATTTTGCACACTGTGTATAACGTTCTTCTTTTTGTTGTACAACATTATGAAGTTCAGATGTCAGATAGAAGTATTTGAACAAAAAATTTACCGACCGTTAACCATGTTGACGTTGTTTCAAAATTAAAGTCGTCAGATGACAGCATTTATATAATTTAATAATTTACAAAAACAACAGCAATAATAATTTTTTTAGTTGTTGATGTCGTTAGAGCAAGCAATTGTCTATGAAATTATATAAAATTTATGTGGAGTAATTGTGAGGTTTTTTTCTAAAAAGGGAGGCTAACATCTTAATCTTAGCGTATTAATATATATTTGATGATAAAAAATAGTATTTATAAAACTTCTAAAAAGAAAAAAACGTCTATAATGAATTTCCGCGAAATAACATCGTATACAATACAATTTTTATGAGGGTAAATTAGAATTTTAGTCTTAGAGTAAGCGTGGGTTCTTTTATCTAAATACTTAATTAAATTCTTTTTCCAGCAAATGTATTTATTTCTATTTGATGTTCTTCAAAGAAACTGTTATCGTACTAATGGAAGTAGTGAACTGTGCTAATTCAAAAACAGGACTGTTACTTAATTGAAACTAAGCACCGAAACGATTCCGAAATCTGGTCACGTTTACTTTAAAATTTCAGAATTAGTTTTGAGAATCGGCGGGTCTATTGTAAACGGCATTAATTACATTTCTGTTTGAGGGCTATCGAAGCTCATTAACTATGTAAATAGTACCGAAAAGATAGGCTGGCGGTAATAAATTTTGGATTGTAGGTAAACATCGGGCCGCTGTGGTCGGCCGGCGGCGCGGGCGGCGCGGGGAAATGGCCGATAACCGCCCAATTACCGTATATAAATAAGCTCGCTCATGCTTGGCTGGGCGATTTAATTTGCGCCGATATCGGACCGATAGGGTGACGTCACGGCCCTGATACTATCTTCACCTGCATAATATCCAATTCGCATTGATCTACGCCTGCTGCAGTTATCATTCCCCGAGTGGTTGCTTTAAGTAGATTTAGACTGAAATGTATTTTTAATATTACGCATCAAAAAATTTAAATTGGAACAATATAAATGGTTAAAAAAAAATCGCGTATTGTTCCTGAGCCTACTTTTAGTATGAAAATTGAGAGTGTAAGAATGAATCGAATCGAGCATATTATTATATATAATAAAAAATAGTAGTTAGCAAAGTTTACTTTTTCTAATATACAAAATACGAAATGTATACATACAAATGTATAATGAATATAAAAATGTATACATCTATACATACAAATGTATAATGGATATACAAAATACGAAATGTATACAGACACAAAAAATTAAAGTAATCGGTGGCCTCTCAAATCTATAAAATCCGGAGATTGCAAACGATCTTCGAGTTTTCTTAGAAATATGTAACAGAACTTTATATTCCGTTGTGATTTTAATAACATTAAATTCGTGTACAGTGCTTACATGAATTTAATTTTATTAACAGAATTTAATGATATTCACCGTAAATATAATTATGTTCTATGTTTGACTTAGAATCTAGCGGATATTGATATGATTAAATTTAATTTCTATTTCGCGGGAAAACGAAATTATGCACTGTTAAAAGCAAAAAATATGGTTACAAGGGAAGAGAAGTAATGAAAGTATGGCTATATAAGAATATCTTTGGTATGACAGTGCAAGCACTAGGTACTACAATTTACGCTCCGTTTCATGAACATACACAATGATATAAAATAAGAAAATAATTGATTTATATTCAAATCTGAATTTCAAATAAATTAATAATTCAAACAAATGTTAATGTTTTGCGTGGAATAGCTATCATCCGAGGCTGATAGTGCTGTGTCTACGATAACCTTACTATAAAAACTGTGGACGTAAAAAATAGACGGATCGAGTATTGCTAAACAACGATTGATGCCCTCGTAGTAAGTCAGCTAACTATAAACGTAAGAGCAACATATCCAGATACACATCTAAGCAAGTCTATCGATTGCCATTGCGCTGTCAATGGCCGTTCTCTATCAAGTAAATACATGTTCTTAGATCGCCCTCATGCACTGTTTAGGCGGTTACTTAACAATACTGTGTTCGCTTATTATTTACGTTCGTGACGAAAACCTTTCTTTTAGATATAACACCTAACCAACCGAGTGCCTTTCGAGTTTGACGTGGAAGTATGATAATTTGCCTCGGGAAAAGTTCCTTGTACTCATTTTCAACAATAAATATTTAGACACTATATAAATAATATGCAAAATATACCTCCATATTGTATTCGTTTATTGCTTTTCTGTAGCATAGGTGTAGTGTCGTTTCTTGTTGAGAAACAATGTCATAGCAAAAATTTAAATGTCTCAAAATTTAAAAAAATGGCGCTAAATAAACCTACATTTATAACTTAATTATATCATTTTCCCAGGCAAGACACCTATGTAGATAAACTTCAAAAACAAAACTTTACAAAAATAAAAACTTACATTGGAATATTTAGGGGCCGTTATAGCCATCTAATACAGCTATTTATAAATTTATATACCTATTTATATGTATATACGAGCATTGCTCACATAAGCAACTTATTGCTTACTATGAAAAATTTTAATTTTTAATGAAACGTTTTATTTTTTATTACTCAAAAATGTTTTCTAGACATGGAAATTACATAATTTTACTTACCGTTTCTAAAACGAACAATTTTACATTACCACCCATCGAAAAGCGTTTAAATTCCGTGCAATTTTGGGTACTTTTTTTCTGCAAATACGAGGGCTGCTATTTATATATCCGGAACTGACCACATACAGAACAATATTTAAAAAGTGATTACAACATTTGATAATGGAACTCATTGGCTGTAGAATACAGTTTGTTACATGTCAATTGTTTTACCATTGTGGCGTTTTTTTTTAAAAACACGTGTCTTTATCACCATGGATTTAATTCGTGAAAATTTTCATGCGATAATTTATTACGATTTTTGGCGTGGGCTAACTCAAAAACAGTGCATCGATCAACTCATTTCGACTTTTAGGGATGAAGCACCATCGAAAACCACTGTGAATCACTGGCTTAGTGAGTTTAATCGTGGACGGTCTATGTTCACGGACGAATCTAAACAAGGTCGGTCTAAATCGGTTGTCGTACCACAAAATATCCATGCTGTGTGAGAACTAATAATGCAAGATCGTCATGTTATGTATTGCGAAATAAAGGCGTAACTAGGTATAAGTATGACAAGCATACAAAAGATATTACAAGAGAATTTGACTGTAAAAAAATTATATCGCGTTGGAATTCGCACAATTTGTGCATTGATTAAAAATAAGCTCATGTCGATTCGTGTAAATAAAATATATCTGAAAAAAATTATACAAAAGCTGTTTATAATGTCTCTATATAGGTGATGAATAGTGAATCTATCCCGTGAATGTGAATGTGTGAATGAGTGAATGAACCCGAATCTAAACAACAGTCAAAGATGTGGTGTTCCAACATGAACCGAACCTAACAAAAGTGATTCGTGCCAAAAGCACTGAAGCAAATGGTTGCCTGTTTTTTTGGTATAAATGGACATTTGGTTACAGTGCCATTAGAGATCGTAAAACGGTTGATTCGGAGTGGTACACGACCACTTGTTTGCCAGAAGTCTGAAGAAATAAAAAAGACAACCGTAAACGCAGAATCATTTTTTATCATGACAATGTTAGCTGTCACTTGTCGGCCAAAACAACTAAGTTTTTGGAAGGACAAAAGATCGGATTGACGGGTCATTCGCTGTACAGCCCTAATTTTGTACTTAACGATTTCTATTTATTCCCAAGCATGAAAAATAAATTGCGTAGTCAACGTTTTTCGAGCGGCGAAGAGGCCATTGATGTGTCCGAAAGCACGTTTTGAAGATACCGCAGTCAAAATGGAAAAAGTGCTATAAGAATTGGTTTCAGCGTATGCAAAAGTGCATCGATCGTCATGGCGAATATTTTGAAAGCCAATAAACATCATATTAAATGGCATATATTTGTTTTTTTTATATTCCGGGCACATAAATAGCAGCTCTTATGTTTATATAATGAGTGTTCAAGTAGGTAAATCTAATGTCGATAGAAAGATCATATGATGAAGGATTTAGTTCGGCTGGACAATGTTCAGGAACTGTGCGGCGTCATCGAATTGAATATATCTCATTGTTTTAAGACGAAAGTCTTTAGAACAGTCCACGTTGCCGGTGATGACATACGAATGCCAGAAATGGCGTCTCAACGTCGGCTTTGTAAACAAGTTCAGACTCACTTTACATGCTATGGAAATAACTTGTGTCCGGGGTTTTTAAACGATTTAATTAAGCTTTACTCTGTGTATCGGTTTGTTGTTTCAAATCAATATCTTGTAATATATTTTTCGGCATTTTCTACCCGAATGATATTTCATATGCTTATTTGGTCCCGTGACAATGCAATATTATGACATTTTCAACTTTTGATCATTAAATTCTGATGCTGAAGGTGTACTACCTAATAGTGAGAAAAATATACTCAATTTTCTAATATAATATACATATTCAGTAACACTGTGTCGTTTATTATTGACTTCCAACTCCTCAGTCCTAATGCTGAAAAGGTACTGCTTACCTCAACCGTGAGATATCAGGTAAAGACTTCAATATTTAATATTACCTCCCAACGTATTAGTCCTGACGCCATAAAGGAACTCCCAACAACCTACTTACAATGTAAGACCCGCGATTCCACTGAATTGAATATAGTGTTTAGGTCAGAGACATCAGAGACATTAAACATTGGTTTCTAACTCCTTTTTTTTTGATGCTACAAAAGCACTGCTTACTAAAAGCGTGAGACTCAAGTTTTTGTCGATTTTAAATAATCATAGTGAATATCAAACACATATTTTGTCATAATACATGCCTTATTTAATGACGAAAATTGAAGCTACAATTATTAAAAAAAAATCGTGCAAATAGTTTTATTTTAGTCAATGTTTTTTCGTATTTCATAAACAAATTTAAAATATCTTTCATCATATTTTATTTACATTTAATAATAATAATAATAATATATACTATTATGTTCAACAATTTGTTGCCATTTTGTGTATAATGACGTAATCCCATTGCTGTGTAAAATTTTGGGACTTTTGATTAAAACCCTATGACAAGTAGTTTTGACAATTCTCTCTTGATGTTAACTTAACACTACCGAAACCGAAATAGGTGATGATCTGAAGGTGCAAGATCAGGGCTACATTGTCGATACATTAATACTTCCCAACTAAACTCCCTTAATATTTTCTGAGTGGCTAAAGATGTGTGCGGTCTGGCGTTATCATGGGGAAAAACCACACCATTTCTGTTGATCGATGCCGGCCGTGTTTTCTATACTTTTTACTTGAGTCTCATTAGTCATTGACGATAGAGATCCGAATTGATGGTGTTGGCCGGCAGTAAAAGCGCATAATGAATAATGCCCTACCAATCCCACCATATGCATAGCAGCAAATTATTGCAAGTTAATCCGGGTTTCGTTATAGTCGTCTGTGGAGCTTGCCTTTTGACCATGATCTTTTTCGCACGTTCTTGTTGTAGATGATCCATTTTTAATCACCAGTGATTTATCTTTTCAGAAACCTTTGAGTTTAATTATATTTCAATAAAGAATCGCGTAGGAGCACTCGCTTTTTCGTGGCTTGTGTTGCATTTTTCCGCTTTGTAATAAAACAATAGAAAAAAGGCGGTACAAAGTTTTTACTTTTTGAAAATGTCATCTATTTAACGTTATCAAAACTAGCCAGGTACAAACAGCACAAACAAAGAAATTTTACTGCAACTTTTTACTTTACGATGAAACTTTTTCCCCGTTCTAATATTAAGGACATAAATCTGGGTCCCTTCTAAATTCCGATTTCTGGTAGACGATC
This sequence comes from Eumeta japonica, assembly GCA_005406025.1. Taxonomy (NCBI): domain Eukaryota; kingdom Metazoa; phylum Arthropoda; class Insecta; order Lepidoptera; family Psychidae; genus Eumeta; species Eumeta japonica. Next base: position 132,230 of record BGZK01001568.1, read on the forward strand.
ATGTATAACAGATAGCTGT